>WYDF02304117.1:0-15391 GCA_009867245.2 Adranes taylori | reverse complement strand
TTATTTATTGGAATTAATTCTAGTATCGTATCTTATTTATACTTTACAGTTCTTTTTAATCAAATGCCTGTATTTTACCTTTCACTAGAAGCTATTTGGTTTGGTCTATATATAGAGCTGGTAACTGTTTATTTCCAAAGGACTTTCAAATAAAGGATGACTTTTATACAGTTATTTTCTGATCCGAATTATTTTTGTAATATCTCTTCCAAGTATTCTGTAATTGAAGGAGTAAGTTCTGCTACGTTATTATCATGTTAGGTTAAGCTAAAAGTACTCATGTCGATTTAATTTTTTACGATTATTTTCTTAAGTCATACGTAATGAGCTAAGCTAAAATTCTCGTTATAATTCGTCAATACTTTATTCTCAAGTTAAATACTTATTCTTCAGGCATCCTTCTTCTTTAAAATCTCCTCAACTATAGACCCTGCTTTCCAACTATCCTTATTCATCCTCTTCCCTCTTGCTCTTTTCGTCCTGAATTCTTTGATTTATTTCTGTCTTTTTTCTTTTCATTAAATCTTATTCTTTGCCTTCTTTTCCCAAAGAAACCCTCCCGTTTTCCAGCAGCTCCTTTTGACTATCTCTCCTCTCAATCCCTTCACATTTTTTATCCAGTGACTCCATTTTTCTTCTTCGCTTCCACATATCCTATACATTCTTTCTTGCTCATGCTTCCAGTACTTATTTCCACCCTTATTAGTCCCACATCTGAAACTTGCAATCATTCTATTTTTCCCAATGCTCAATCACGATGCAACATATTTTGGCATTATGTCCTTTTCCATAATCCACATATATTTACTACTGTACCTTCTTTCACCTATTCTTACATCCCTATCTAGCCTTTCTACATCCAAATCCTTTCTATGACCTCATTCACTGCTTCACTACTTCCCATCATTTTCTCAAAATATCGATCCCTCGAACATCAAATTCTCCTATTCTCCTCAACTATTCATATTAATTCTACACGTAATTCACTCCTAATTACTTTATTCTAAAGTTGTCCAGTTCAAAGTTATAAGTTCATCTATAAAAAGATGCTATTTCGTCCAAACATGTTACACACAAATGATATATTGTATTATTCCAAATGCAATATAAGCGAATAAGTAAATATATAACATCTTAATATTAGCAAATTCTCATATGTATTGCGTTTAAGAGGTGAATTCTGTATTAGATTTACAGAGGCTTATAGTGTACTAATTGAATGTCGGATCCGTAACTCGATGCAGTGATGTCTTATGCCTATATTTAGAAAAAGAGAAGGTATCGATAATAGATGCTAGAAACACGTGTCCACCTTGCCTCAATTTTTGAAGAACTAATTCTTACAATTTCCTAATTAGAAATAAACTTTAAGATTGAAGTCATCAAAATCCAAGAAATTTCTGGATGACTCCTCTACGGAGTTTTCGCTTCTATAGTTTCATGAAGGCTGCCGCGCCAGCTTTCATACTATATTTCGAAAGAAGTTGGTTGCATTTCACTTCTACTTATGAATAAGCATATGGATTAAATTATGTTTCAATTATCTCTCTCTAACTTTATGAATCGAAAAACTCATTCGCGTAAAAAGACTATTTTCTTGTCTTCCCCGTCGCGACAAATTTCCTCCGTTTCTACAAAGTGACACCTGCGTTTTGACTTATTTCCCGGGTCCATTTTTCTAGTAGATATTTTTGTTTTGAGATTTAACTTATTTAACTTGTTTCTCCTTCTTTGAATGATGGCGGAATTGCTTTATCTTCATTGTATCAATAACTTATTTGTTATCTACTCCAGGTGCGCCTTTCTCTTTTATATCTTTTTATATCCGATCAACCTTTACAACGGAGAATTACACTGATTCTTGGGTTGACGCTCAGAAAAGCTGAACTAAAGGTACCTTCGGCATGGCAAGATATTGTGTGTTTGTAGAAATTTGTCAAGAAAACTATCGATTCCTCTGCAGACTCTGGGATGCGAAAATCGAATGCAAACTAAATAATTTCCAAGGCCATAATATGGTATATGTTGTCAGTACGATTACTTTAAATAAGTTTAATATTTGTAAAGTTATTTCGAACCACAAATTACTAATTTTTGATTTCGACGAATCTTTTTGCAGTTTCCTTTACCAATTTTTGTTGGGTATATTATGGATAGTTAAACGATGATCGGCATTCGACTGCAGTTCCATTATGAAGATTTAGACTCACTGCCTTTATTTCCATTATTATTGTTTCACCAAATGTTAACTGATTGCTTGGTTTAATTTTCTAATCTTGGAACCTTAGTTGGGGATGTTCTTGTATAACTAGATAATTTATGAGCTTGGTGAGCTATTACTTATAAATGACTTTTGCTTTTTGTTACTTTAAGATATGTGTTTTATTTATTTCGCAAGATGTTAATGTTGGCGAGAATTCAAATATTTATTTATATTGGAACATTGTAAATAGCCAATTAATCTTGCAAATATTAAGCCATGATAAATATAAACCGTGATATATAAACCTTTTTCTAAAATTAAATTTATCTCCGAAAATAACAGCAACAAAATCATCCGGTGAGACACATTTTAGCGGTTCACGAAAATAGGATTTTGCGTTAAACTTGACATTGTATTACAAAGAAAAGTATGAAATATTGATGGCGACATTAATCATTAATAAAATTATAATATTATTTCTGGAACCTGTGGAAAGTAACCGAAAACCCATTTAAGGGTTAATGTATACGATGTTGTACAAATATCGTTCCAAATATAGACCCTACATTTTATGTCAATATAAATTATAATTTTGATCGCGTTGTGGTAGTCGCACGTTCTTGTCTAAAATTAATTAAAACACACTAACAAACGGCAGTAATTTATTTTATTATATGATCTATTGTCTCAGGCCTAACGCTTTCCTATATGTATATATTTGAATGAATAAATGTAGGCTCGAACACGGGCGCCCTCTCTTGAAAACTGAACAGAACACACATTTTCATACAGCATTATCCGTGTACTTCATTTGCATTAGTAGAAATGAAGAGGATTTGGAACGCCCGTGCCATGTGGATCGTATGGCGTTGCGATGTGTTCGAGTGGTGCGTGAAGAGTGTGAAATAACACAGCTGAATTTGCCTACTGTTTGTGCTGTTATATAATGTTTGGATAGATATATTTTATTTTCATACTGAAAAGACAATAGGTTACCAACTTCATTAATTAATTAGAGAGAGTAATCTATATATGAATTGAATAACAAACAATTTGTTGTATTTTCTATGAAACTTTTAAATCTTGGCCGACATTTTAAATTATTACTAACAATTACTAGATGGCGATATTGGGATTTGACATTTGCAATAACTATATAAAAGATACAAACCGTACAATAGGAAATATCGCTCATTTAAATTAAAATATTCCATAATCTATAATGCTGACACTTAGAGACTTTTATTTTGACTGTTCTGGAATTAAGATTATTTAAAAATATGTTTCGTAATCTCTTAAATAACACAATGTATATTTTCTGCATTGTAATGACAATTTAAATTTCCTTTGAAACGATAAAAAACATGAGCAGTTCACTTTCAAGAGTGCTTTGTACGAGAACTGTTTAATGGAAGAGTGACTTTTTAGTGACTTTTTACAGTGGTGTCAACTGTTGCGATAATGACAACATTGCTAACTCCACAACATCTTTTAGAAGCATACTAACAACATTTCGTGCAAATCTGTTAGTTAATTTGCGTTAGATAGTCGCTTATAGTAAACAGTTTGTTCAAATATGGATAAAAGGAATTTCTTTGTTTAATAAAACATTATTTTTACTTGGAAAGAATATTAAAAAAACTAAAGAAAAGTTACATAATTATGGTGAATATTATGGTGAATTTGCTCCGAAGGGGTTTATGACAACTGATGATGCTGAACGTCCTGGGCTTTCAACAACTGTTACTGTAATCTGTAAAAGTGTAATCCAAGAAAAATTTTTCATCGATGTGTCAACGTAGATGAATCTTGGATACATCATCATAAGCCAGAAACTAAAGCACAATCAAAACAGTTGACATTTTCCAATGGAGGTGCTCCGAAAACGACAAAGACCATGTTCTCAGTCATGGCTTAATTCCAATGCGTAATCATGATGGACAATTTAGAAAAGGTACACAAAATAATTGCCCAATACTATGCTAATTTACCCGATTTCGATGCAGAACTAAAGAAAAAACGATCGGATTTGTTCAAAAAGAAAGTTCTGTTCCAACAAGATTACGCGCCCTTTCATACTCCGCATTGAATTTGGTTACGAATTGTTGCCCCATTATCCATATTTGCAAGATATGGCTTCGCGAAATTTTCTCTTGTTTCCAAACTTCAAAAAATGGATCCGTGGAAATGTATTCGACACAAATGAGGACGTGATAAGAATGAGTAGTTTCCAAAAGTTTACCTTTTGGGTGGCTTAAAAAATTGGCAAGCCGTTGAAGAATGAAGTGAGTAGAGCTGTAAGAAAATTATGTAGAAAAATACAATATATTTTTTACTCCAATGTGACTTATCAAAAGTCTATCATTAAATAGTCACTTTCCCGTCAACAGATTTGATCTAATTTAATCGGATTTGAAATAATTTGAACTGATTTGATCTAAGTTGATCTGACTTGATCAGATTTGATCAGATTTGAACTGTTTTGATCTGATTTTAACTGATTTGATCTATTTTGATCTGATTTGCCAAAAGACAAAATATATGTTAATGCTCTTTTTAATAAGTTGCATTAATAATCTTACCCAAATTTCAGCTTCACACATTAATCGGTCTTGGAGTCTCAATTAAACCGGAAGGCAGCTCAAAAATATACTAGAGGATTACCCTTTTTGCCCCTATGCTAGTGGCTATACCACTACACTTATTGCTCCCTACATCTTAGACGGTTCAATATGGAGCCTAATAGAGTCAATAAGTTGATAGGTTGATTGAACTATAGAACAAAAACAGCATCAGGTTGAGATGACATTAGTATGTATATCTGAATTCTTAAAATTATCAATTAGTTTATTCCATCGATGAATAAAACAATAGATATATATTTTTAGGAATCCAAATCTAGGATATTTGGTACCTAGATTCTCCTCAATTACAGAAGTTGCTTTTTTGGGCCTCCTAAAATTTGGGGTCCGCGGCAACTGCCATTTCTAATACTGTTCCCAGTATTAGAAATGGAGGAAAATGGTTTGAAATATTAATATGAAATTTCAAGTGGCCTTTAAGTTTGTAGTTTTGCATTTAGTAAAACTATATATTGGAGGGCAAGCAGAACCTACAGGTGTCGGAGGTTTTGCAAATATGCTACACATTTCCAAAATTTGATTAAATAATTAGTTTATGGATGTTAGGTAAGATATTTATTGGCATTGAATATATTGGAATTTTTTTCCTGGGATAATTTTTGATTAAAAATCTTTCATGTTAAACATTAATTTTGTTCTATAGCGTGTTATTTGTTACGTCTGACTCAACATCAAGTTCATTTTCCTTAGTACTCACCTTGAATTTGTTTCTGTAAATTGTTTATATTTTCTGTTTTGTTTTAAATATGGTTCTGTACAATAAATACCTCATTTAAGATTATGTCATTACCCTGATATTTCTAACGCAGCCGTCCGGCAATCAACGATTTAATTGTATAAAATTTAGATGTGTAACTAATTCAAGAATAAATTTAATCTCAATAAATGTAGTAGTTTGTGTTTTATATCACCTAAATTATTAATATTGTGATTAGAAAACAACGCAATACATAAAATTTAACCATCTATCAAATTTAATACAAATTATATCAGTCACGAAAATAAGATATATGAAAATAGTTTATGTGCGCACTCGGAAATTCTTTGTTGTACGTATGTGTAATAAACTATTAAACATAATGAATACTCCTACGATAAAAATGTCAAAATTACATTTAATCGTGACTTTTGATCTATGATGGTCAAACACACAGCATGACATTAGATCGAAATAATTACAGAGAAGCGAAATTTTTCATTTAAATAAACAATGAGTTTGTACTTTTGACGCGCTTTTCCATGTTAAGCTTAAATGGTTAGATCAATATTAATTTAATTAAAATAACTAGAATAGAATATCTACAAGGAGAATGCTAGAATAGCAAGAAATATTTGTTTAGGAGGGAAGACTATTATTTCATATCATATACGATATAATATGGCATATTAACTATTAGATAAGATAAGCGCAAGAATTTTGTTATATTAATTTTATTTCTGACTGGTTTCAGCCTAATGGCCATCATCAGCCTAATTGTTACACAGGAATCGTGTGCATTAGGATTATAACTGCGTTGGTTTCAGTATTCAATCTATTAAGGCATATTGCAATATCTCATGAAATTAAGATTAGGTCGAAATAAGACGCAAGGTACTTAGTAATAACGCTATAACTTAACTCGTCTATTCATAAAAATAATTCCCAATATGTACAAACTGAATAAAAGAACAAATAAAATAAGAGTGTTAAAAGCTTAAACAATTAAATTTTTCTTCTTAATTCAGCTTCTTCGTCGGAGGTTGCTCATCATTATGACAATTTTTACTTTGGAGATAGTAGAACGAAATAGGTCCGCAGACGACATACCGAACCATTCCATTAAATTACGCAGCCAGGATATACGCCGTCTTCCGATGCTACATTCCCCTTGGATTTTTCCTTGGATTATCAGTTGTAGTAACCCGTATTTTTGATTTCTAGAGATGTGGCCTAGATACTGCAACTTTCTTTTCTTTCTTTTCTTTATATTAAAGCGAACGTCGGTTTCTTTATTCATTCTCCGTAGCACTTCCTCATTTGTGACTTTGCCGGTCCATGGTATGCGCAGTATGCGGCGATAGACCCATATTTCGAAGGCTTCTATGCTTTTTGTTGTTTCCTGCTTTAAAGTCCAGCTTTCAATCCCATAAAGTAGTGTCGAAAAAATGAAGCATCGGACCATTCTTAGCCTTAACCCTAGGCTTAGAATTTATACACCCCATTTATTTGCATTTGGATTTGTTGTCTGGTTTTTGAGATTGACATTATCTAACGGAGTAATAAAACAATAGAAATGTTTAACTAAAATCCTTAAAAATAAAATTAAATCATAATATAACCAGTTCAATGAAATGCAATCACACTTATCTACATGTTTTCGTCAATAAAATGAGAATAATTGTACGCCTAGATGTGAGCATTTGAAATTAATGTGTTATATTTTATTAAACGTCTATCTGTCTGCTAATTATGCAAAATCATCAAATTGAATTTTACACACGATTTATATTCATAATATTTTTTTTTTGTTGACCTTTTCGATTATAATAAGTTATATGGTATTGACATTGAAGCCTGAATTAAATTAGCTGCATTTAAAAATAATATAATTTAGAAAAATTAAAATATCAAAATTTTGTGCAATTTTTCCATGGTCATCCTTGGTTGAACATAATGATTGACAGATATCAAATCTAATTTTGAATATTTGCTACAAATTAAGTGTTTTAAATTAGTTTTAAAAATTGAATTAATTTCTATTTGTTACAGGGGTGTATTACTTCAAGGCCAACAGAAATTAAACGAAGCAATCATGAGCTTCCAGAGAGCTATACATTACAGGCCATCACTAGCACGTAAGTTTAGTTTTTACATATTATATTATTACATATTAGATTAAGTGCTTTCACTTTACTATGTACTGAAATCATAGGGTTTGAGCACATAGTTTTAATTAAGACTATCGATAATATAATTAATATCATTTTTAATCAGGCCTTATGTTTGCCACCGGTTTAGCTAATCTCAATTACCATCTTCAGGTTGATAACATAAATTTATTATATATTTTGTCATTATATCTGTTAGCATAATATAGTATATCATCAATATATATATATTATATCATCAATTCAAATTTTATAGCAAACCACCTGAAGATGCTATTTGAATTAGTGAAGCTGATCGTGAAAAATAAAAATGGACTAATAAAGTGCAAGTTAAATTTTATCATTTGCATTATAGATCAGACTATTCTGGTGATAAGGAATTTTTTTTTGTTCGGCGCCTATTAAACTCCAAGCAAGTATACTTTAAAAATAGTTATGCTTTTGCTACTATGCTGTCTTGTTCTAAAAGTTATCCATGTACAAAACTCGTTAGTGCATGAAGTCAAATTTTACAAGATAGAGAAATAAAATGAAAAAAGCCTAGATATATATTAGATTATAAATTGAAGTGATTTTAACTGGTAGTTTTATGGTAGCAATGAGGAAACACGAGCGCATATAATCGGTGTTTACAAATTTATGAAACATACACAGTAATATTATCAGAGGCGCCATCTTCCGAATGAAAAGCAATATAGGCAAGCAAAGATGCAGAAATCTGTATTACCGGCATGTATTTCAAATTTCGCACTGATATTAATACATATAATCTCAAAAACGCGGAGTAAAAATGTTTGTTCACATTCTTATCAACACTATAACAGACGAAGGTCTACGAACAATGAGCTCCCGAAGTAGGTCCCGGTACAGACCCATATCTGATCAACAATCAAATTTCACGCTAATGTTAACAGACATAACCTCAAAGCAAGGCGGCATAATTTTTTATTATATTCACAGCATTGATATACTAATATCTATATAGATATCAGTATGTGCCTCCGTCACCCAATTATACCCAATGCTGCCGACGTCAATGACGATATGGGCCAACACATGCTGCAGAAAGAGGGAACACTGGAAGAATTGCAACATCTACTCTATGTGTAATCTACTTATTTCAACAGGAATTTTAGATTTTTTATACCCCAGCTGTCAAACGCGCAAACGACGCTATCGCTGGGGGTGAGGTCTAGACCCTGTAAACACAACAAATTGAGCAAATAGTACCAGAAAATCGACCCCTAGCATTCGCCAATATTTTAATATATTCTATCAAAAACAGGCACGTGGAATGATGATTTCAACCTGAATTGTCCGAAACATTTGCCAATATTTAATACATTAGAATTATCTAATACGTTATAAGATGAATGCGCCGGGGCATTAGTGAAGAGGAAATGACGGACAATTTTCTGTTTCTCTCTTTGTAATTTGAAAATGTAATTTCTACATATCGGGTTTCGGAAATATTTAATTTAAAATGGTAAAATCACAACCACTACCGCAAGTATACACTTCCCAATATAAAATTGGTAAGTGCATTCTTGCGGTTTTTTATTTGCTTGTTTAATATTCCATAGATACTTAATGTTCGGTAACCTCCTCAATATCGTCGCCCACATTTTCTTATCTACTTCAAGGCTTTTTTTTTGTGTTAATCTTTCTTCTTTGCTAAAGCTGGTTGTAAACAGGGAATTGTTAATTCGTTTCCCAGTTTTGCCACAATTGATTAAATAAATTGAAATTTATTATTTAGATAAGTCAGTCATTTCGAGATATAAATACTGACTGCATGAAACACTCAATTATCTTAAAAAATAATAGGAGACTTTAAAAATAGACTAATAAAAGAGACCTTTTTTAAAATTTCTTTAAATTTCTATGTCGATTGTAGAAATGGGTTAACACCAATAATGTTTCATTCCACTTATGATGTCATTTCGTCTAACTACCTTCTACGTTCATAGAACTCTGTAATAGTGCATGTGTTCACTATATAAAGAATTTTTAAATTAAATTGAACAAGCAAGTCGTTATGTGCTACTGAATCAGAGGGTACTGATGACCAGATATGCCAGAAATAGTCTATCTAGCCTGTCTGGATTTCAAGCTATGGATTTCAAGCTATGATTTTAAGCTATGTAATCAATATGTTTTCCAAATGACTCCTCTTCTTCCAGTGCCTTATCCGTTACGGACGTTGGATATTAACATGGCTATTCTAACTTTGCTTTTGGGTCCTCTGAATAATTCAATCAATGTTAATCCAAACCATTGGCACAAGGTATGCATTCACGAGTGTTGTCTTCTTCCCTGTCCTCTCTTGCTGTCGACTTTTCCTTGGACTATTAACTCCGGCAGGTGGTACTTAGCATGCCTCAAAATATATCCGAAATGTTCAAGCTTCCGTTTTTTTAAGCGAATACTACTTCTTTGTTTTTGCCCATTGTCTGCATCACTTCCACTTTGCTTATGCACAGGATATCGGTACAGGACAGTATAGCATATCAGTTTATGGTCCACGGATATGGTCAGCCAGTTAAAAAGATATGGTCAGTACAGGATATCCGAAGAACAGTTGAAAGGATTCTAGCTTTTCGTCTAAAGGATTCTAGGATTCAAAGGATTCCACAGTTCAAAAGATTCTAACTTTTCTATGATATCTTCTGTTGTGGTACATCCTTCTACTCCATAGATCAAGAAAGAGAAAACATTTGGGCAGTCTGAATTTTAGTTCTATTCTATACAACTTTTGCTTGTGAACCGCTTTTTCATATAGTTGAATATGTCTCGAATTTCTGTTGACTGATCACATCTTGAATTGACTGTGGTTCCAAGATATGTGTACGTATCCACCTATTCTGCATTTCGGTTATTTATTGATATTTGTTTATTGATATTATCGGAGGTATTTGGATAGGTATGCATTTAGTTTTACCTGTATTGAGTTCCAAGCCATAATTTTGACTTGCTATGTGTATTCATTGAATAAGTCTGCATTTCGTTGCAATCAGTTGCACCGATATTTGTCCGATCAGCGTATCTAATACGCTGCAGAGTATCATCAGCGTAACTCTCCGTTTATTTTTATACCTTTAGAAGCTTCTCCTAGTGCTTCTTTAAAGATTTGTTCAGAGTATCTGTTGAATAGACGCGGACAGAGCGTACACCTTCTAATATTCATTTTAGAAAAGGTGTACGCCGCTAAGTTACCCATTTTTATCTCAGCGCTTTGGTTTCGATAGAGGCTGATTATTATCCGTAGATCCTTTCCATCAGAATCCATCCTCCTGAGCAATTCTGTGAGTTTAATATGTTTGACATGTTCAAACTCCTTAGAGAAGTCGGTAAAACCCAAATGAATTTCCCTGTGCATATCTCTGCATCTTTGAATTAACAATTGCAGACTGAAAGTCGCTTCTCTTGTGCCTAGTGCCTAGTGCCTACTGCCTAGTCCAAATTATGACTCGTATATATTTGCTTCGCATTTGTTGCATATTCGATTGTAGATAATTTTGGTAAAATCCTTACTGATGTGACTTATCAGACTTATAAATCGGTCTTTATCACACAATTTTGCACTTAGTCTTTTAGGTATGGCTACAAAGCTTGACCGGAGCTATTCCTCCGTAATCTCCCCTTTGTCGTAAAAGGTGTTAAAAGTTCTGTCAGAAAATTGAGGAAATGGTAATCTGTTTCGCATAGAAGTTTTAGGATCTCGCCCTGTTTTCATATTGTCTGTGCCGGGTATATCGTAATTTTTTAGCGATGAAATTGCTTATTCCAATTCAGATCTTAATATTACGGGTCCATGCATATTGTGATCTTGGTGCCATATCATTTTTCGTTCATTTTTAAAAAGTCACTCTTCGTATTCATTAGCTTCCAGTGATCTGTTATAAAGTTTCCGTCTGCGTATATCAGTCACAGGTGGAGGTTGTTGGTTTTTCATTTGTTTGATAACTCCTTGACTTTTTTTTGCATGTTGTGACTATTAAACTCGATATCAAGTTATCAAGTGTTAGACAGTTAAAAAGAAGTATTATCGGTATGTTATAAGACATTTACACGATAAAAAACAGTTGCACAATGCCATTGTAACCCGCAACTTTGTGGTCCAGGACCGAACGAATACCATCCGAAAATCACCAAATTCGTCTGATTTGTCCAGAAAATCGCTCCGAGCAACGCGTTTTAACAGCCAAGAGAAGATAATGTAAACAATTAAAAACAGTTCTGATGGCCGTACTTAAATCAGAGTATCAGAAATGTTTCGTGGATTGGATCAAGCGCTGGTAGAAGTGCGTTGCAGTCTGTGGAATGCATATTTTAATGGGACAATATCGATTTTGATGAATAAACATGTGTTTTTAATTTTCTATAGTAAATTATGAAATTAACATTTTTTATTACTTGTGTCTCGATAAAATGTTTAATCCGTCTGGGACTCGAACCCGAACTTCAATATTTGATTGCTCTTTCAATTGGAATAGCAATTGACCGGCAATCTTGAGGTCCGGGTTATAGTCCTGGACGGGGTAAACAGTTTCTCGAGACTCAAGTGATAAGAAATATTAATTTCATAATATACTCTGTTAAATTATGCCAGCGTTGGAGCTTTAACTACGAAACGTCAAGTATTCAATTAAATATGTGACCGAGAGCAAGACGGAAAAGAAATTTGTAAAAACATCTAGGAGGCCCCATCTACCCAATGGCGAATAAATCAATCGACGGTAACAAAAATGTGGCCAAAACAAATCCTGATACATATGTTGCCTATCTTAATAGATACGTGCAACAAATACATATTAAAAATTATTTGTATCTCCGGATAAGTGCCTATTAGCTCAATTGAAAAAGTAATCGAGAGGTCCGTGTTCGAATCCCGGACGGAGTAAAAATTTTTTCAAGATACAAGTAATAAGAAATATTAATTTCATAATTTACACTATTAAATAATGCCAGCGTGGAGGTTTAACGACGAACCATCAAATATTCAATTTTTAATTTTCTGATTAAATTCCCGAAACTTTTTGATCCAAGTGGTATTAAGTAGTATTTTCTTAAAACTCAAAATTCTTCATTTCTTTTTATCTATATATTTTAGATACTCTGCAAAATTCGTTTTTTCTGTTAAACATTTTCAAACTGCACTACAGTTGTAGGAAAACCTCCAAGCGGGCAACTCTGTTATTGCATTTTTTGCGTAAATGAATAAAATAGAATTTAGCGTTAATTTGTTATAGTGTATAATTATATGTAATGTCTGGTCACATTTCGTCTATATATTGTTAAATATATAAAACAAATATTCAACACGAGGAACGTTTTTTCATGCACGTGTAATTAAACTTTTATTGGAGTTTTATTACTGCTAGTTTCCAATTAATTAAATTCGATATTAAATGTTTAATCAATTCCAATGAAATAAGTTTTATTTATGGATTGTTTTCTGGATGAAGGGTAATATATTTTTATTGACATCCTGTACGTCATAATACTAGTTTTATTTTCTATCCCAAATTCTTATAGCTTTTCTATAGATTCTCTGTTAATTGCAAGGAACAGTAAGGAACAGTGGTAACTAAACTTTTTGGAATCTATTTACCAAACAATAAAGTAGTTTTTAATCAAATGAAATATACCTGCCAACATCTGTTTTATATTACAATTCATAATAGCACAGCAAAATTAATTTGAATAGTTTACTTGAAAATCATAGCTGCTAGATTTCGGAAAATAAAAAAAAGTAATATGAAGGAAGAAAATGTTCACTTTTTAAATATATTTGTGATTTATAGAGAAAAACCATTCAGTCAGTCAATAGAATGACTGAACTTTAATTACTAGAAAACTTTTCTTGCGTGTACCATTGAATGGGACACAATGCAAAATAAATTTAATTTAAATGTGATAGTTATGTAGCCTTACTCAAATAACTTTCAACTCTACTCACTATACGCAGCTGTTTCAAATTAATTGCAGTGAGGATGGTAATGGCTTCGGTAGATTGAGGAGATAATCAGTTATGTGAGAGTCAGTTTGGCGTGAGAAAATGCAGCTCCACTGCTATGAATAGTACAGACTTTAGTGTACATGTAAATGATATGTTTAATAATAAATTATATCTAACAGCTTTATTTTCCGACTTAAATAAAACCTTCAATTGTGTTCTGCACATTCTATTTTCTATGCTCGTTTATTATTAATAATTATACAAGCTTGGAAAATACGACTGCAGCAAAAAATATTTTAACCTAATCTCTTCATATTTGTGCAACAAATGCCGAAGTGTTCTATTTGAAAACAATTACTCTGAGTTGCCATTGTTGCAACAAGGTGTTCCGCAAGTGTTTCTTTTAGGACTTCTCCTATTTGCAATATATATAAATGACTAATCCCAGAACATGGAGGACTAAAATACGCATTTGTATGTGGATGATGCTACAGTCCTCGGACAACTGTATCGCTGCTCAAACAGTAAAATCATAACCAATTTTCCCGAAATTAACTATACAAAACGAAAACGAATATTATGTAATTTGGTTGGTGACTCAACTGCATTATGTAGTTACTTGGTATTACGCTATACACGAGCATGACATGGAACAAAGAAACATATTTTCTCGTAAATTTTAGGAGGGACTATTACTCCTCGATGCTACATTGGTAAAAGAGGGGATTTTTGTATACGGTAGCGTAGCGATATCCTCATACCTTGCAGGTGCGGAATCATTCAATGCTTGGAGAAATGCGATTTACTCTGATATTCACTTGAATCTCTCTACGACTGATTAAAGTTATAATTCTTATGGAGCAGACTCTATGCAGTTAGAATTCCCTAGGCGCCCAGTACAATATAAAATAAAACATGACAATGGCAAAGACTTTGACATTGTTAACGTTGTGCATGCCCTTCCAATTTAGATAGAGGACAAGTTATAGATTCACATTAATAAAAACGGGACAACAGTATATTCTTTTAAAAGAGTCTTTCACTTGAGGTTGACTTTAAAGTTTACAATATCAGAAATTGATAAAATAATATGAAAATTTGTGAGAAAATTATTTAATAAGTACAAAAGATTATATTTTAACTAAAAAAATTAAAATGAGTTTCAACTTTATATTAAAATTATTATTTTTAAAATTTTAAACAATTTATAAATTTAGAAAAGAATGATCAAATAATTCAACAAATTTGAATACCCAAATATTTTTAATATGTATTTTACTACAAAAGGTTTTTGATTTTTATGATAACATTTTGTTGAAATATAACAACAAATGTAAATATTTCGTACAATATTTGTTCTATGCTTATACAGGAAAACTAAATACTAAATGGAAAACTATGTGCTTTTATTATGCGGAAGACCATGTGTTAATTGAAAAATAGTTGCAAAACTTTATAAATTCAATTTCTTTTCGATTTTTTTGGTTTGGAGTGCTTGTAGTTTTCATTGGTGTATTTTAAGGAATAGTATATTCGTAAACGTATATAATTTAATAAAATATTCTGAGTGAAAATTTACACATGGATGTTTAAATGCTTCAACTTCTTTAGATTTCAAATAAAGATTATATCCAACTCTCTTATTACAAATATATTCTTCAAAATTATCATAGAATATAGTTTCTAGCTGATAAATATATATGCAAAAGGATTCCG
>WYDF02304106.1:0-15392 GCA_009867245.2 Adranes taylori | reverse complement strand
TATATATATATATATAATATAAATAACAATGGTCCTAATACACTCCCCGGTGGAACACCTAATTTGACTTCTTTCGGGTTTGATGTTTTCAGGTTTATTTTTCTCCACTGCTTCCTAGATAGTCTTCAACCCAATTTAGGACCTTTTCTTTAAAGCCATACTTTTTTAATTTTTCAATAAGGATATTACGTCCGAAGATCTCAAAAGCTCTGCATAAATCCACGAACATCGCAATGACAAGCTTTCCTGTATCGGTGCTGGATTTCCATTGATTTAATACTATTTATATGACTGTTTCGCAGTTCCGTTATTCTCTGAAACGTGTCTGTTGCGGGATTATTATATAATTTTCCTCCATATACCTTCTAATTTCGTTGTTCCCTATCATTTCCAAATTTTTTTCTATCGTGGGTGGCATATTTATTAAATGAAGAATGTGAGTAGTATTTAATGTAAGCAGTAAAACAAGCTTTAATTAGATAGGTCATAATTTAAAAAATTGCAAAAGAAATTATAAGAATTACCCTTCAAAAATGGAGGTAAGGTGGGCACGTGTTTCTGGAATAGGATATAGCCATTGTCAACATCTTTTCTTTCCAACTATAGGCGCAAGACATCATTGCATAGTATTACGAATCCAATACTTAATCAGTACGCTAAATACCTCTTGAAAACCAATTCTTATAATTTCTATCTTGAACGTGAAGTGTATGCAAATTTGCATATATTAAGATGTTATATATTTATTTATGCGCTGTATACTGCATTTGACATAATTCAACGTATTAGCTGTGTGTAATGTGTTCGGACGAAATAGCACCTTACAAATTGAGATGAACTATTAAATTGTTTTGTAACTAACTAATGAAACAAAGGTCTTTAATGACCGAAGTTCGTCTCGTATAAACCTCTATTAGGTTCTTGATCTGAGAAGCGTCGGACGACCCTAAAGATGACCAAAGTTGTTTCTACAGTAATCGTAATTGAAAGGGGACTTTAACAATGAAAGCACAACACCTTTCTAACACTTGTAGTTCATCACCAGTATTAGAATACGTACTAACACGATATTTTAAATGCAGAATGTGATTAGTATTTACTGTAAGCAGTAACACAAGTTTTAATTAGATAGGTGCAAATTTCGAAAATTGCAAATTTTAAAGAATTATACTAATAAGCCTTACTTCAAAAATTGAGGTAAGTCGGACACGTGTTTTTGGCATAGGTTATAGCCGTTATCAACACCTTCTCTTTTCAACCATAGGCGCAAGACAACATCGTATCAGTCCATGACTCATCGTATCGGGTATACGTATCGCATCAATATATATATATATATATATATATATATATATATATGCAAATTTGCATAGACTTTATGTTCAAAATTGAAATTATAAGCATTGGTTTTCAAGAGGTATTTAGCGTACTGATTAAGTATTGGATTCGTAACCCGATACAATGATGTCTTGCATCTATGGTTGGAAAGAGAAGGGATTGATAACGGCTATACCTATGCCAGAAACAAGTGTCCACCTTAGTTCAATATTTGAAGACTAATTCTTATAATTCCTTATCATTTGTAATTTTCGAAATTAGCACATATCTAAGCATATTTATTGTTCTAAATTCCTTGGCTATTATTGTTCTATTTACTTTCTGGATAGGTACCACAATGAATATTATGAAGTTTCTGGTAGTTTACCTTCGATCAGTGATATGTTTATAATATTTAATAATGGATCAATCAGTGTTTAAAAGTATTTTTTATTAAGATTGCTCTTATTTCGTCAGGACAATTTGTAGTTTTCAGATTCGATATAATCTTTTCTAATTCTTCTGCACTAATCAGTTTATAGTTTTCCAACGTATACTGCTCCTTGTGTCTTATTTTCCAATTTTTCTCTGCATTGGTTATTATATCACTCATATTGTTTACACTATTGATCAAGTACTCATTTAATTGTGCTGCAATTTGCTGTTCTTATCGTATAATATTGTTGTCATTTTCTACCTCGTTAATTTTATTTGTTTTCTTATGTCCAATAAATGGTTTTAACGTTTTCCACAATGTCTTTGAATCCTTTCTATTTTCATCAATTTGTCTTTCATAGTACAATTTTTATCCTTCATATACCCCATAGGTATTGTACCTTTAGGTATTAGAAAGATATAGGATTCATGTATTGACAATTTTGTCTATTTCACCTTAGTAAGTCTGTTGTATTGAAATTAGTGCAATCCGTTAATACGCAATTCAAATATGGCGGACAGAAGCAATTTTTTTTTGTTCAGAACTTTCATTTTCAAATTAGAGATTGAAATTTTGCACACATATAGTACTTTGTATTATACGTCGAATAAAAAAGTCCCATGTTACCACATTGTATAAGAAACGATGTTGCCACGTTTGAAGCTTAACAAAATTTATTCTACAAACCACCAAAAGCTCGTTAATTTTATTTGAAACATTTCTTTGTAAAATTACAAACTAAGATATCTACAGGGTGTTTTTGATTTGTAAACTTTGCGATCTATTTATTTAAGACCGGATATTGTACTACATTATATATCTCGGGTCCTATGAAACTTGAACAAATTAAACTTGGCAACAAGTGTAAGACCCAGAGACCTCAATTATACGCAAAGCGGGTTCGAAGGAAAAGTGACTCAAAAGCGGTGGTGGGGAAAAATAAGTCAAAAACGGCGGCAGACTACGTCAAAGCGGCCTAATTCATAAGACCAAAAGAATTAGCCGGAAAGAGAGTCAAGAGGGATCGTAGGCCATGCCAAACCTGCCAGCGCAGCTCTCCGCGTCGTTTGGAAATACGGGGAAAATGTGAGTCAAGAGCGGCCGTAGGCCGCGGCAAAGCGGACAGCAAATGTCCGCGCCGTAGGCAGATATGAGGACCGGGGTATTCATAGGTTAGACTAATGTTGTTTAGTTTGCGCTAAACACTACTGTGCTAATAGGATTCAATAGACGACTTAAAAGGTTACATTCAAAACTAAAAGATTCAACTATTGTTTTATGCAAGATGTAACAAAACGTATGATTTCCAGTGTATGAAATATTGTGTGGCGATCACTTCCACGAATTTTTCATTTATTGGCACTATTTTTTGTGGCATTACTGAATCCAGTTTTTGAAGTACTTTATCGTAAAGCACAACCTTTGTTTTTCTAGATCCTTTTCCGTACATAAAGTATTCGAATCTTCTGTTTTTAAGCTGCTATTTAATGTTTCAAAATTAATTTTACCTCTACTTAATATTTGCATGTTATTCGTGAGTGTACTACCTTTTAAATGAACACTTATTAGATTATAATCCGATATCATATGAGCATTTAACACTTTGCAACTTAAGTCTTGATTTGTTATTACTAGATCGATTATATGTTGTACTATCCCTTGGGAGTGAGTTGCTTCCATTGCTAATTGCTTTAGACCCATATCTAATACTATTTGTTTTAGTTTATTTGACTAAAAGGAGTCATCATTCCATTTTATACTGAATTTATTCAACCAATTTATTCCTGTCGAATGCATCATTGCAGGTAACGATCACTATTCCATCTGTGTTGTTTTCTACCTTTATGACCTCGATATTCTTTCGATTTTTCATCATATTAATTGATTTCTCTTCTTGTTGACTTTCATTTTTTACGTTATAGTTTTCTCTACTCTTTATAACTACTTGCCTTTAACTTTTTGAGTGAGTCCCTGCTGCTTGCGCATAACGTCTACTTGGATTTATTTGCTTTCTATCTTTATCAAGGCCTTCCTCTTGGCTTTATTTATTTTGTCCATTTTCAAGTTGTTTTCCGGATTGTACATATAATATGTCAATTAGCAACTGTTGAATTCTTATTTTTTCTTTCCCTATTTATGCTTTTGAAATGCTGCTTTTCCATTGTTAGAATTATAATTTCTTTCAAAGTTTCATTTGTGAGGTTATGGTCCTCTCATGAATTACTTTCATACCAAGATTGATGTACCTAGACGCATATACAACAATACATAATAGATAAACAGAGACTAAACTATCAACTCAAAAAAATCATACACACTACACCAAAATAAAAAACACGAAATCAACTATATACCGAAACGTTACTCGAAAAACACATGTCATACTTAAATCTCAAAACGGCGCCCCAATCTCTCTCACCCACCCAAACACAATCCACGCCAGTCCCGCCCACACAAACTCATAAAACGTTCATCATTCACCAACTGCACATAACCCAGTAATCAGTAATCTGCAACAGTATATAATTAAAATGTAAATAAATTCTATATCTTTGTAGTTACCTTATGATGCCTTTAATGATATAGGCGAAACCGGTCGTAAAAATAAAACAAATATAGGGAAGTACCAAGAAATTATTTAATTTAACTTTACCCTTTTTATAGATATATTTATATTTTGATATCTTAGTAAACACGAAAGTAGAAAAAAGAGTAGGAACTCGTATAAAAACAGGTAGACTTAATTACTTGCTTGATAGCATATCATCAATGTCTTGACATGCAAATTTAAAATAGCCCTAAAGAGATGTTTGAAAGTTTTTGAGATCAAATATATAAACAAAATCATTTTAAATTAAAAGTTAGGAGGACTTGTATTTTTGCCTAGTCATATAAAGTATAACTTTTTTTGTAATCAATGAACAAACTTTGTAACAAATGTTCACCTAAGGATATTGGAAATTTTGGAATTTTGGAATCCCCGTTATTTTAATCCTAGATGTAAAATAGACCTTTATACTAATTAATATTAAAGATACAAAACTATAAAGTAACTTAGTACTTTCCATGTACTAAGTTATTTTTGCATGTGGGACAGACGCAGTTTTGTAAGAAGCTCAAATGTTAATGTATGCGAAAAGATAGAGCTCATTACGTTTTTAAACGTGATCCAAAGGTATATTTTGATATCTTATTTCCTTTAAAAGTTATCAGTAATAATATAAAAATAATTTTGCTCATTGCAACATTTAAATCCATTTTTTTGACCTGAAACGAGATTGAAAACAAAAATAGACTTTTTTTTATTAATATTGAAGATTTATAATTCTTTATATAAAGACAAAAATGTTCTTTACAAGGTTTCCATGCATTTTTAAATGTAAACCTTGTAGTACCTTGTATTATTTCCAATTTAGATTTATGATAGAAAGTTTGCGCGCTTGATACTTCTAAAATTATATAAATAATTCAGGATGGCTAGATTTTGTGAAAGGTGGTTATTATTGAAGCATGTTGTGTGCTAGAGGAACGAGTGCAAGAAAGGGCAAATGTTACTTATCAATTAGAGTTTTATTTAAACTTCTGTTCATAAAGTAAAGTATAATTTAAAAACAATAAAACCCCCCGTATTGAAGTTGGAATTCTATCAAGTGAAACGAAGACGCAGTATTGTCTTTTCCGTTGGATAAATTCTGTCGTTGGATGAAAACGAAGCAATGACATAAATTATGCAAATAATGTGGAGTAAAAGGGATGTCGCTAATTGGTGATGATTATCAAGTAGCACAGCTCACTGTTTCAGTATATTGTAACGTAGCACGTTACTCTGAATAAATTAAGAAACAAATTATGTAAAAGTACTACACTGGGACGGAGGCAGCTGTTAAATTTAAACGTACTTATATTACATAAGAGTTATTCATTCCGATTAAAAATGGAAACAAACAAAATTCCTGTAGCTGCTACATAAAACGTTTTGGAATAAACACATCGCTCAACTCGAATGAGAGTGGATAATTTAGTCACCTATCTAATTGAATGAATCTGTGTACATATGTGGAAATATTGATCTAGCCCGCTTGATATTATTATGTAGCGCGTGATATTGATAATAAGTTGGCTGAGAACCGTTAATGATATACAGCTGTTCGCTACTCCTGGACATTTTTTCTACTGTAAGCGTGGGGAAAGCTCTAAAGTGGAGTAGTGTGTTAAGTCTTCATAGATGGTAAGGAGAATATCGATATTTATATGGAATTGTGAACCCATGAAAATAATATAATGCCATATAATGACTTCACACGACCCCTACCGCGGAGTAAAACTTGCGCGAGGGTCTCGAGATTTTAAGCATACAAAATCAGTTCCATTGCGAGCTCGAAGACAGGTGTCCAGCAGCGGCAGACAGACAAGCCAAGCCGAGTCAAGTCAGCCATGCCGGGACACCGGGCAGAGCGATAGCCAGCGATAGTCGCCGGGATAATAATATATTTGGTGAGGGATTTTCTATAGTATCCTGCTTGATGCTTGAATTTCATATGTTGAATACCTTTATTTCTCTTCGTATAATTTTCCATCAACCTACTTCCTACATAACGAGAGTGTATACTTCAGGTTTGCAGTTCACACTCGTTTGCAGTCGTAATCACTTAACGAACGTAGTATCTGTGGTTCACGGTGTTACGTGTCTTAGTGGTACTTTTGTTTTCTAGCCTATACCTTACCGAGAGTGCATATTTCTTGCTTGTGGTTCACAGTCAGTCCTAGGCACGTAACGACGTGCATGGTTTTACACGTATATGGTACTTTCTCGGGATCCGTACCTTCCCCGTTATTTATATTGTGTACTTGAAAATTACCCCCGACCTCTCGATATATTACTGATAGTGTGTATACGCTTCCCATATTTTGTTTCCTATTGTTTTGTTATTTTATCACCGCAGTTTTCATATCGCTTTACATACACCTCTGTTATTTTTTTATATGCACTGCTAATGATTATTATTATGTTTTGTACTGTTTGATGTAAAACCGCTAGGCTGTATTGTTTTGTTTAGGATAGCTTTGATATTGTTAATTTAACCTTTAACCGCCATTATCGCGTCGTTAATTTAGTTTGATATTGTTCATTGACATTTATTTCTGCATTAGTACTTTTTCTCTGTTTGTATTGTCTATGAAGAACAATAGACGGTTTTATTAAATCTTTAACGTTGTTTCACACATTAGTGGATAAATTTATTCCAGCTGCAAGCGAGGACAAGAATCACTGGATAACTCAGAAGACTCAAAGCTACCTATGTCCTCCGTAAGCCACTGAGGACCGGAGGGGCATCAATATCACTTCCGGTTTGCGGTGTCACGTTAAACTAACCTGGCGCACAAGGAACTTATTCATGAAGGCCATCTTTATTCTGTAATTAAGAAAATTGTTTGCACCATTCTGTGATAAGTCGCTAGGACTCCCCATTGGCACCATTGCGAGTGGGAGTCACGCCACAGTATTTAAGAATAAATCGATCCAACTGGTAATAAATCAATAGTTGATGAAAGCGGACCCTGTAATGCTGCATTATTATGTGTAAAAGAAAGAATATCTGATTGGATTAACATTAATCATGACCTAAGACAATTAGTTAAATAACAGTAAGGTACCCATGTAAGAATACATTAGATGAGTGCAATTTACTATAGAAAGGGGGAAAAATTGTGAGAGTATTCGACGTAATTTTGGAAGGTAAATTAGCTAGCCAAAAAAGGTTTAAAAGCTCCACATACACTGAATCTTCTTGTTTACAGACAGAACCTTTGATAGTCAGAATTTTGAAAGTAAAGTTATGAATAAAATAAAATAATAATTTATTGCAAATAAAATCATGAATAAGTTGAAGTAGTTACATATGAGGCCTAGTAGTAGTCAGTATTCGAATAATTAAATAAATCTTTTGAGTATGAATTCCTTGAATAAAGTAAATTAAATTAAATTATTAGGAAAAGATTTAATTTATTACGATAAATTAATACAAATTAAAATGAATTATTAAGGCAATTGTGCATAATACTAAAAATAAATTTTGATGGTAAATTTGCAGGTAATCTAAGAAATTTATAATTAGTTTGGAAACTCGTTGATGAAACATAAACGACATTTTTAATATTTGATTTGCACGCATTGATTGGGATATAAGTAACGTTTAATTTTTGTATGGCGTGTTCATTTGAATGAACGAATATTCATTTAAATTGGTTGCACGCATTTTCTAAAACATTTTGTTAAGTTTATACGTTTCTTTCATTTTATGAGCCTGAACTAAAAATGACGATTTGTGCTTGTTAAGGGTTGTGCACTACTATTGACTATCTAAATAAATTTATAATGAAATATGAAAGTTAGCAATGGAAAAGTCTTGTGTGTTATTTTAAATAGCGTTGATAAACTAGAGACATTATAACTTAACAGATTCTGACTTTATAACATTAGAATTTTATTCAGTAGTAGGCAAATTAAAGTAAGTATTAAAGTAAACTGCATGTTCTAAGTATTGAACAAAACGGTACCTGAAAGTAGGAGAGGATCGTTACGTTATTCAAAAGATCCTCTCTTATCCGTGTCACTTTGGGGAGTTCAAGCAACACCCCAAAATTCAAGCGTGACATATATGATTACGACACCAGGTTGTAGCTTGTAGAATTCTCCCCAAATTCACACGTGAAAATATACAACATATGTTATACAAGAACGAAAGAAGTATAAGCTATGTACTAAATACAGACCAGAGCGATAAAAGAAACTATATTGCAAAAAGTTACTTAGATACTGCCGGAGCCGATATAGAAAACTAATTATCTAAAATATGTACCAGGGCCATACAATAATTATTTACAAAAAGTACAAAATAACGTCATTTGACAGTTCGTTGAATTTGATAGATATTATTTGAAAAACCAATACGGCTGTTTAAGTAAGTAGATGCTACACATAGTAGATGTTGAAATAAAGTCGATGTTGTAATAAACATATGGTCCGATTTTGTGACAATTTTTACCCTCTCTTCCTCATTTTTCATAAGAAAATCATGCGTGTTGATTGATTGGACTCATTATTTGTCTATTAATTGGACAATTGACATAGACAATGCAAAATGGACAACTTTATAATGAATGTTTCTTTCGATTTTTTTAACATTTAGATTTGCCATTTGTTAGCAATATAACTTTTCTTATAGAGAATTACATTTTCTTCCAAATTCTGAAAACGTTTTAATCTTGTCGAGAAAGCACTCAAGAAATTTCATAAAGAAAGTTCCCTCCAGTTTTTCTACTGGTTCACGTGCTGTTTGTTTTCTACGTTTATAGTGTACCGTAGATTCGGTTAACTTTACACAATCAGGGGTAACTTTGTACATTGCGTTGTCTAAGTTGTAGCGCCCTTTGGTATCAAGAGGAGTAAATAAAACCGAACAATGGCGTCGGGGTTTCTTTAACAGTATGGGTGGCCACTATAGTAACTAATGGTCTATGGTTATCACTTCTCCTCTCTGTAATGTGATAATATGCCCATGTGTTAACAAAACAAATGTGTTAAATTTTATAGCTTGGAACTTTAATACGTTCAAGTGCTTTCTCCAGTTTTGAAAGGTGAGTAATGTCACTTTTTCAAAGCTTACATTATCGGCTTGATGCATTGAAATTTTTAACTTAATAGTTGTATAAGGTTTTTCAGAAATTTAAAAGTTTCTTTTGTTGGCGTTTTAGAGGAAATTTTATGTTACTTTGCACAATGTGCAAAGTAATCCTGTTACTTCTGATTGTTATCTTCTCATCTTCTTAAGATTAATTTTGAAAGCTTAAAGCAAGACAAAATGTGACAGCAGTTTCCAATTGCAGGTATTTCATCATTCCTTTAAACTGACCAAATTTTTATGACTGAATTTTTGCAGCGACATGATGAATGTTTGTAAAACCCAAAACTATACCTCAAAAAGAAGCTGCTCAAACGGTTGGCATCAGTAGAAGAACCATCAATTATAAATTAAAAGGTTTGCATCTTCAGAAACCAAGTTAACCTACAATATTTACTGATGCGGAAGAAGCTGGCTTTGTCAAGTGTGCCATCGAAATTAGTGATTTTTGGTTTCCATTGACGGAGTTAGATCTTTGCAGCATCATTAAAGATTACCTAATAAAGATAGGTAGAATAGTTTCCTGCTTCAAAGACAACAGCCCTGGAAAGAGTTTCATTTCTCTTTTCATGAAACGCCACCCTAATTTGCCTGCACGATTTATCGCCAACATTTACAGAAGCTCTGGCGTTTGTAGATGAAGAAGTTCTGTCTGAGTATAATGGAAATCTCTCAGAAACTTTGGAAAATGTTTCGTCACAGAACATTTTCAACTTTGACGAGTCAAACCTTACAGATGACCCACGTTCAAAAAGATGTATAGTAAAGCGAGGCAACAAGTACCCAGTAAACATTCGGAACACCTCAAAATGTAGCATTTCTATTATGATGGATTGATAGCAGGTAATGTAGCGAGTGACATTCTTCCTCCGTTTCTAGTGTGCAAAACAAGTCATATCGGGGATAGTTGGTGTAAAGGCGGACCCGCAAGAGCACGGTTTACGAGTACAAGTAGTGGCTGGTTCGATGGTTTGGCATTTGAGGAGTGGTTTTTCTCTCATTTGAAGAACCCCATTTGAAGAAGAAAGAAGAAGTAAAAGTTTTAATTGGAGACAACACTTCGTCACACATATCGGTTAATGTTATTCAAGCTTGAGAGAAAAATATAATAAGGTTCGTTTGATTATTACCAAACAGTACTCATGTTACCCAGCCACTCGATGTAGGATTTTTTAAGTCCTTCAAGATTGCGTGGAGGAGAATTTTGGGGAACACAAAGAATCTCCTTTCAGAAGAAATACGTCTTCTTTAGACACATAACATGGTGAAAAAGCTGATGGACGCAATGGAGTCTAATAGGCCTTCGAACCTGTAAGCTGGTTTTCGCCGATGTGGCATTTATCCGGTCAGTCTTGATGAACTTTTAAAAGGCTTTCAGTTACGAAAATCCTACGACACGGAATCCGTTGAAGACAATTACAAGTAGTTTTTACAACATAAACCCAAAGTAATTTTGGGAGCGCAAACATTTAAAACTCGGATAGAAATCTTACTGTCGCGCCTGGTAAAAGTGTCACTGACAACACTGGGAGCTAAGTGACAAACAATGCGAGCTAAGGTGATCTTAATGCAGGTCCATCTGGAATACAGATTTCGAAGAAAACGTCTAAAAAGAAACATAATGATATTTTAGATGAACTGTTCGATGAAGAAGATCCGGATGATTTTTCTTGTCATGACTCTGTGAGTTCTACTCCAGAGAACTTCAGCGATAGGGAAGATGATTTCAACTATTTATCAGTCAACGCATCCATGGACAATTCTTCAAAGCCAGTTACGAAGGAAGTTGGTGAATATGTTATTTTCACTTATGAAGATGAGGTGTTTCCAGGAATCATAATCGAGGTGAAAAAAACAGGTGCAATCATTCGAGCGATGAAAATATAAAAGGAGCTTGGAAATGGCCAGAAGGGAAACAAGATGAACTATTTTATGAGTGGAGTGATGTGATTTATCACATAAACGAGTCAAAGGAAATTAGCACAACTCGTGCAATTTTCAATGTGCCCGAACTTCATCTGTTTGGAAGTAAATTTAAACAGTTTTGTTCATTTAGTTTGTATACCTACATTAAGTCTGATTTATAAAGGGCTACCTAGTATAACTCCACATTTTTTTTGTTTTTGAGGATGCCCTTTTTTCTCATTAACTAGCTTTTAAGAAAATGTTACTACTGAAATTGTCATTTTTCTATTTTCTTTAATTTAAAAAAAGGTTTGGCCTTACAGGTGCCTTTTATTTTCCTTTTTTCTCTAGTTCATTTGTTCTTCAGAGTTCCGGTCATCTATAAAGATACGTACTCTTTAATTTCAATTAATGTTAATTTTCTACTTAACTAAGTCCATGGGCAGTGTTACCTACCTAGAATTAATTTTTGATTTTTTCAGTACCTAAAATTTTGAAAAGGTCGAAAACATAGATTTTCCTCTATAAATTTCCAGAAAATTGACCAAAAATGTCTGAAATTTATGGCTTCATTACAACTAATGGGTGATTGACATTCTAGGGCAGGGCAACTTTGCACAGTTTCATTTAGATAAGTTAAACTCCTATGATTCTAAGAGCTGTTGCTTTTCAGCACAACTTTTAAAAAAATAAAAAATTATAATAACTATTTGACATGGATGTAAGGAAGTATGAGTGCATTCCTTACATCCAGGCAAAACCATTGATTTAGCTCTGCAAGTTGTATGGTAATATTTAAAGGCGCTACAGGGAAAAGACTGAAAAACTAGAATTTTTGGTGCAAAGTAACACCAACCTATGGTATGAATAAATAATATATGAATGATTTGTAACGTAAATTATTTAGTATCTTTAATGAAAGAAAAAAGATAATTAAATAATCAAAAAGAGTAGGAGTAAAAAGTAGGTAATAAATATAAGCACAACAATTTTGAGATAAACTTTCTTTAAGTTGTATGAAAAATTTCTGGTCTATCGGGTCATTTTGGTTTTGATAATTTTAATTTAAAATATAATCAAAATTTGAGATGACCGTTGAAAACATACATTTTATAATAAAGAAACAATAATGAAAGATTGAGGCGCCACTATAAAAATTAAAGAAATATCCAAACGCCTGAATCTTTCATTATTGTTCCATGATTATAAAAGATATAATTTCAGCGGTCATCTCAAACTTTTATTATAATATTGTTAAGTAGAAAAAGTCAACAGTATCCACTTTACGTACTTCGAATACTTATAAGTCATGATCGCTAAATGTTAGAAAATGTTTTAGTTATTTAAGTATTATTGTCTAACAATCAAATTAATTGTATATATAAATTAAAATCACTAAACTTAATAATAGATGTCATATTAAAATGACTGCATCATTAGTATGTAAATTAAAACGTTTCAAATTGGAATAATTATTTAAACTTTGTACTTGCTTGAGCGTTCAACTAAATATTGTTGTATATCGATTATTCATTGTCGCCGTGAATTATTGACGCGACTAATTAATAGATCAGCTGAGCTTTATTGCCGCCGGGTAAGAAGTAGAAATGGGTAAGAAGCAGCGTAAAACGGAAAGTCGCTTCGTAGAAGGCGACTTTAGCGCGTGTCTAAGCCAAGCCGGGCTAAGCCGTGCTAACTCCAGCTGTGAGCTATCTTACGACGACTGTAGTAAGAGTAGGAAAGTATGGGTAGGATTTAATATCTTATTTGGTAATGACTTAGCGATTGTGTAAGGGGAAAAAATTAGAATAGGAGTTTATAGCACTTGCTGCATGAAGGTAATTGTCAAGCAGCTTGCGGCCAAAAGTCATTGCAGAGGAAACAACTCTTATAAAAACAGTGTTTCAGACTGCTAGGGCAGTAGATGGTTGAATTTTTTGTACTAAAAATAAACTTAAAGAGAGTGTAGAGTTCGTGATGTCTACTGCTCAAATGTAAGTAGTGTTAATTAGATGAATATTTATTTACTAATTGGAAAATATCAAACAAATTTATTTCTGATTATATTCTGGTAATTTTATATTTTTATTCAAAGTTTTTAAACTAATGAACTGTGTAGTGTCATGAAAAAATATATGAAAAAATAACGTCATAATATTTCAAGCTAAAGTTATCAAAGGGACAATATTGTGACTGTCCTGAAATTAGTTGTTACTCTTTAGTCAAAAGAACGACAGTTACCTCATTTTTTTCTTTGCTTTTATTTATTAAATCTCAATACTGTTAAATAATTACCATAAAAGAATTGTTCACAAAGTGTTTTAGCATTTTAAATACCTCATGATTTTTATCGATAAAGTCAACGGTGATTGTACAATTTGGTGTTCGAATTTTGCTCCAGGTGAGTCCAGCTTCATTACAACGTATCGAACGTCCAAAACAAAAACATTGCGTGCACCCGTCTAATTTTTCTTCATAAAGACCGAATGTTCCTTCTTTACACATCGAACATCTTCTACCCACCACGTTTGACTGAAACATTTTGAGAAACAATTAAGAGAAATAAGTTTCCATGTAAATATTGTAAAAAACATGTTACAGAATTTATTCTCTATCAACGTGATTATGTTATAAGGCACTTTATACAGGTTGTATACTTTCTAATGCACGCAGTATTACTATCTCCTAAAGTAGAAGTGATAGAGAAACGCTTAAATGGGGAAAATGTAGATAATTAAAAACAAACAAATAACAAACATTACCATTCAAATTTTCAGAGCCGTATTTGAAATATATACAAAAAACTAAATCTTGTAATTTTCTAAAACTTACTCTAGCATTCTTATTTCTGATAATATTAAAATAATTTTTTGTTGCATAAGTAACATACTTAAGTTTACCGTCAACGGTTATATAATACAATATTTCGTAACTTCGTAGACACCATCAAAATTATTTTTTTACATATGGACCTTCATATTTTTTTCAACGAATCATTTTAAAATTGTGTTCTAATACAGCCCTGTATAATTAAAAACCATTTGTAACAGTTTTGGTGATTTCAACATGATTCTCTGACATCTTTCTCTGACATTTTGGTTTAAAAAGTATCAATCTAGTACATTTTCTTTAATCTAGTACAAATTAGGTACATCATTTTGTTTAATTGTTTTTGGATTTTCAGAAAGTCCAATTACTATACTTTAACATAAAGAAGGTACACAAGGTATTCGTTATTTGCCCTTTTCATTTAATTATATTAATATGAAGCTGTTTATTTACTTTCTGAAGAAGGGACTATTGTCTTCCCAAAAAATATCAAACGTAGGTGGACGGCGTACGTATTGACCTATATGTACGAACGTTCGAATGGTCTAAAATGTACGGCGTACGTTGATAGCAGTAAGTTGAAGTTTTTGAGAACTTCTCCTTTTATAACTTCTGTGCAGTTTTGTATTATTGAACTGTAGAAGTTGTAGATTAATGACTGCAGTATGCAGTTGTAGTAGTTGTAGATTAATGACTGCCAATAATGACTGGCAGTTGCTGATTAATGACTGCAGTATGCAGTTGTGGAAATTGTTGATTAACGACTGCAGTATGCAGTAGTAGTTGTTGTAGATTAATGACTGCCGTATGGAGTTGTAGATTAATGACTGCAGTATGCAGTAGTAGATTAATGACTGCAGTATGAAGTAGCAGTAGTTGTAGATTAATGACTGTTGTATGCAGTTGTTGTAGTTGTAGATAAATGACGCCAGTATGCAGTAGTAGATTAATGACTGCAGTATGAAGTGGCAGTAGTTGTAGATTAATGACTGCCAATAATGACTGGCAGTTGTTGATTAATGACTGCAGTATGCAGTAGTAGATTAATTACTGCAGTATGCAGTAGTAGGGGTTGTAGATTAATGACAGTTGTTAAAAACTTTACTTACTCGACTAATGTAACTTCAAGATGAACTTAATTTTTGAGTACTTCTATCTAGAGGTACTCCCTAAGTTTGGAGTTAGTAAGGCTAACTAGTAAGTTAGGTTTTGTGGATTGAACT
>WYDF02304095.1:0-15392 GCA_009867245.2 Adranes taylori | reverse complement strand
ATCCGCCATATTGGATTTTTATTTGACAGCTGTCAAACACAAAAACTATTTATGTTAGACCCCAAAATGGCGGCCGTAACGTCATAATTTTTTTTAGAATGAGTTACGGTAGGGTCTGGGTGGCTGAGTGGCGTTTTAGAAAGAACTAACTCTTACTACTATCATCGGCTCTATGTATATGCTATGGAGTAACAACAATAGGTACTTCGTCGTCTTCATTGGTCATCGGTCATATCTCCGATAAATTTTCTAGATAGATGATCATATTCACCATCTCGATATAGATATATCATCGAATCTATATCATGGTACAATACTCGAGACAATACAAACATTAACAGTAGAGCAGTGTCATTTCCTAAAAGTCATTGTTTTTCAAAAAATTATTTCTAAACAAAAATGTTGTTGATAGGATAGTAAATATGCTTATTTTTCTTTAATTCCATTATCCGTTTGCTTTAAAGACTGTTCATTACAATTGAAGATCTGATCTAAAATTAGTTTGATTTAGCTTGAAATTTTTGAATCGTTGATTTGATCACTTTCAATTTATTACGTAAGGTGAGTTTACTAAATGCCCTAAAAATAAAATATTATTTACAAATATTGTAAAGAATTAATTAATTCAATTTAAATAAATGAATGTTCAGAAGAATACAAATGAATGACACTACGACTGCTTTAGTCAAACTTAGGGAACATTGCGAGATAAGCAATGGCCAAATGAATATACAAAGAAAAAACAACTTCATTTTCATTAACGAAAATCAACAAATATAAACAGATTTAAAGCCAGAATAACGTGAGTACTTTAACATTGGAAAAGGTACACGTTTTGTGTGTTATAATATAAGAATATAAGTTTTAACATTTTAAAAAGTAAATATTCTATTAAGAATCATATACCACATATATTTTGATATGAATTAAATGCACATAATGAAACGTATATAGAACGTAACCAATTCATACCATACGATGAGTTTTTTAACGAGCTGATTAGTAAAATAATAACATACATAAATCTAATAAACCAGATTTGTTTTGTAATTTGAACGTGACCTAGAGAAAACTTTTTTGCGATCGTTTTTCATACAAAACAATGAACTTATCAACATATTTTATTTCTACTATGCATAGTTTCTAATAAATAAGACATATTAAATCTTAAATATACGAGGACGAGAACTAATTACACGAAGAATATTTTACATATTTTCACTGTTCAATTCACTGTGGAACAGCAATCAACAAAATGTTTATACGTACTGTATACAATTTTGACGAAAAAAATGAACATTCAAGGTAAGAGAAAAAGTATAAATATTTATAACGCCCGTATATTTGCATTTTCCGTTCTTGAAAATTTCAATTACTTTAATATAAACCATAAGGTCAATAATTCTATTAGAATTAAAATTCACTTATGTTTCTAATAAACACAGCCATCTGGAACTATTTCACAAATAATGTCTGTTCGATGTAAGTTAAAGTGTTTGATTTAACTCTATTTATTTGCTGTTTTATTAAGAGAGGATGGTCGCCAATAATGTATGATAATATAGGTTCCAATAAAGATATCAAATACATGCCAGACCTGTCAAAACAAGCCCAGCGAACTCGAAAATCTCGGTGCGTCGTCACTTCCGTGAGTCACTTCCGTTTAATTTAAACCTGTGTGTCGAGTTGGAAAGGTGTTTATATTAATTTATAGTAAACTTCTCGTCTTTACTTTGCATTCAAGTGTTTATTTTTGAAAGGACACATTCCTTAAAATGCCGTGAAATTGTAAAAATCATCCAAGTAGTTTCTGTTACGTGTGTGATGAAATATCTTTAAAGTACGAAAGAAGGAATATTATTCCCTTGATAAAAAGGGTATATGAACTTTATTTCGGGTGTCAAATCGGAAATCTTGGGCCCCTCATATTTATATGCGTCTTGCCATTTGTATTCCAATGGTATGCAGAGAAGCAAAGGACCACTCAACAGACTGCTATTTCTGCATTACAAAACTTACTGAAATAAGAAGCAAAACCAAGAAAACCATTAAATATCCCAACCTCCCTTCAACTATGAGGCATGTTCCTCAAAATAACAATCCTCCTAATATTAACCCTATATGAGCAATTGAAGAATAAGCAACTACGGATTTTAAATCAGTTTGTTGTAAACAAATTAATGAAACTACTTATCCTCCAATTATTCTTAATAAAACAAATAAAATCCTCGAAACATAAATAATATTAATATATACAAATATTATTCAAGCTTCCAATTTCAGCGCCACCTGAATATTGGAGTTTACATTCAGAAACCTCTGGCGATGAAGATTTAAAATTAAATCCAGAAAAGACGACGTTAAAGACCCAAATTTTTGTGCAACGCCTTCAGAATCTCATAGAATCAATCAGTCTGAACTCAATGATTTGTGATAAACTTGTCAAAGATTTAGGCAGAATTGTTGGCGTCTGGTTTGAATCTCATTGAGAAGGGAACTACAATTTCTTTTTATCGTCTATGGCAACGAAACCTGTGAAGCTTGCTTTCCACAGAAGCTAATTTAGTATATTGGACTGGAATTAATCCATTACTGATTGAGTTAGGAAACTGTCATGATCCCGAGGAATGGAAGTTGTTTATAAATTCCTTAAAACTCCGTTTAGAAGCCGCTAAGAAGCATTCAATTCCTCTTGCCTATGCGGATGAAAGATACATGACAACAGAAGATTTTGCTATCTAAGATACAATACCAACAGTATTTTTTTGAACATATGCGGGGATTTGAAAGTTATAGCACTTTTATCAGGTCTCCGATATACTAAAGTTTATTGCTTTCTATGCGAGTAGGATAGCCACTTGTAAATCCTGAGCATGTATATCTTTCTCTCTTGCACATCAAACTCGGATGATTGAAAAGTTTTGTTCAGACGATGGGTAAAAGCGTTTCAGGTTTATGAACAAATTCCTTAGGATTAGTGATGTTAAAATAAAAGGGCGTGTATTTGCAGGCCCACAAATGTTGGGGCTTATGAAGAACAATAACTTGAAAGAAAATTTCAATTAGTTTTAAAACTCCTTCAAAATTATAAAGTTCTGGGATGTAACATGTCCCAAAAAATACATTTTCTGGATTTACACTTGGACTTTTTTCCTGAAAATCTTGGCGCTGTCAGCGCTGAACATGGCGAGCGATTCCATGAACATATTTCAACTATGGAAAAGCGTTATCAGGGGAAATGGAATCCAAATAAGCTTGCAGCCTATTGCTGAACATTAACAAAGGATGTTCCTCTACCACAATAGAGTAGAAAATCGTTAAAAATTACATGTTGATTTAGAATAATAAATGCATGAATATTAAATAAAACTTATCAATTTACAACTGTATGAACTTAATTTCGTTACAAAATATTCTTCGCAAATTCTTTTCTATGCAAACAGTAATTCTAATTAATTTAACAGACAAAAATTAAATTTTGTTGATCAGTGTAATCAAGGAAATCATCGCACATGGATTATTAGTTTATATTTGCTGTGCATTGTTCCAAATGAAAGGAGCAGCAGCTTACGTTAACATAAAGATTCTATATTCATCAAGTATTTCATTGGTATGCGGCGAAAAGAATTTGAGAACCACAATTTTTATCGAGAGATTTTAAACACTCTTTGAAATTAAAAGCTTTCATCCTGATGAAAAAAACTAGAAGTTTTGGGATTTTTATTGTTTCACTTACACACACACATATATATATATATATATATATATATATCCTTCAGTTTTTAAAGAAAAATAAAAAGGATGTTAACTGTACTATACGTTTTATGACAATTTGGACGTAGTAATTATAATTTATACTAAACATAAGTAGACCACTCGGTAGACAACTCGAAACCGCCTTGACCTTATCTGAACTCTTTCTAAACGTAATCGGTGACGTCACGCTGTTATTTCTGGGGTATATCATATATAGTTTGGGTTTGACACCTGTCATCTAAATATTTACGATGGCGACTGACAAATTCATTCCGGTTAGGGATTTATTTAGGGCGCAATTCAAGTCTTTTGCGCTAAATCCTAAACCGGATATGATCTTTCTGCCACCATCTTGGATTTTTAAATTACTACTGCCAAGCCCACAAATTATTTATGATATACCCCAGAAATTAGAGCATGACGTCAAATAGTACGTTTGGAACGAGGTGAGATAAAGTCTAAGCGACTGAATGACTCTGGCGTAGGAACTCTTTACAACTATTAACCTACAAATAACAGAACAGAGCTATAGAGTTCTATTATGTACCTATTAAGTATAAGTATGTGAAATACATAAAATTCATGAAGATTTTACATTTTGAGATTTGGCCGGAAAGCACATTTTGAGGTCTTTGATCCACAAAAATTGATATTGTAAGAAGAATGTGTGTTGTAATATGTAATTGTAACTATTGGACCGATTACAATGAACCTTTGTGGGTATGTATGTGGGTTTGGTGCATAGTGAAATATTATTTGTTCTAGAACCAATGACAGGAAATACGTCATTTTTAATTTTCTTAAAACTTTCGTATTTTCGCGAAAAGGACATACGTTAACATATTGCGCGCAGTTAGAGTTTATTATAATTAAACGATCATATGAATGGGTAACGTCGTTTATTGACACGACTATATTAATTGTTTAATTACTTAGTTAGATTAAGCAAGTCGTCTTCGAAAAACATGTAACATATATGAGAGACTAACAAATCAGAAAAAAACGATGTTTAACCGCGGGTGGATGGCCATTTCTGCACTAAGGTATTAAGCTTTATCAACACCCTTATTTTTGAGAACGTCATTGTATGTGTGTAACTGAATACACACCAACTCTGATGTGAACCTATTACATCGAATAAATATAATTTTATTAAATCTTCTATATATGTTTAAAGTCTGTTGGTCGACATACTTATTATAATTAGCGCCTAATAAAATTAATTTAATTTTAATATCTTTAATAGAACGCGACGTTGTAAAATTTCAAATTAAAAAATCTGTCACTATATTAGACACATACTACTAACATAGGATATCTAATTAAGTTTGCCTTAACTTATTTGATAAGAAGGGCTGCTATCATTGTTACGGATTTTTCTCTTATTAAAGCAGAATCGTGGTTTTGTTATTATTATCTTTTTATAACCAGCATAACGCTTTCTTTCTTTTCGTAACATAAATAATGCTCATGCATGATTTTCAAACAGGGAGTGGGGACAAATAATTGTAGTTATTCGATATTGCACACTTATCTATATATGGTTGTAGGCAAACATATCTAGATCGCAATAACAGGGTTACAAAATGATGTTTATTGTTGCAAATATTTATAGTACATATAAGGACTCTAAACGCGATTTTTAATTGATTGACATTGTATTGTGAAGCTAATTATAATTTAAGAGATATTTAGAATGATTCAGTACCATATTCGATTAGCAAATTTGTAAAGATAAATCGTATCGAACTAGATATAAATTGGTTATTGTTATTATTTGTTCTTTGATCTCTGAAGATGGTTATGCTTGTTAATAATGTTGAAGTACTTGTTCAGCTATTTGAAGATGTGAAATTCTGAGTTGTGTGTGATAAGGGTGATTGGATGACGTTTACTAGATCATACTCGCTGTTGCCGAAGTAATACAGGAAGAGGCAGCGTCGGCGATCCTCACGGGTGGCTGGGTAAAGCCATCCTTTTCCCAGAGTCGGTGGTAATGGCACTTCGTCAGGTGCTGTTGGAGGGATCGACGAACTAGGTGATGATGGTGAATCTACGAGTTGGCTTGGTTCTGGAATTAGTTCTGGTCACTCTACCACAAGGCGCGGCGTCTGTAGTGGACGTAGTCTGATGGCCCTCTTTGGGGTTGTTTCATTTGCGTTAGTTTCTTGTGAACGCCTCTTTGCTACAACGTTGTTCTTCTCACGGGGCCTCTTCGTTTACGCATCCAAGACAAGCTTAGCAGAATGGTTAGATATGAACATAATTGTGAGAAGAAGGAGAAAACAAAAAGGAAAATGAAGATGAAAACTTTAAGAGTCTGCAGAAGTACAGGATACGTTGGTAAGTTTATTATAATTTATCGTAAATGTTTGTTGTAGATTTAATTTGTTTGATAGTCGATTTAAAAACGATGATTAAATTAATATTAACTTTACGCTACTTTTGAACAAATCATTCTGACAATTTCGATAAACGCTCGCTGTCCGTAAGATAGATATAGTCGCTTTTGTTGTTAATTATGACTTTGAATAGATCGAGGTTCTCTGAAGAGCACAATTCGCAAATTGCATCTTAGAATGCTAGATTGCGTGGACCTTTTTATATGGAATTTACTGGGAAAAAGTTGCTTCTGGCGGATGTCTGATCAGTGGCACTTTGCGTTGCACGATGGGCGTGGCCTGAAGGAAGCTTCTGCTACACCATTTTTGGAGGTCTATAACTTCGAATAATCAAAAATTTCTTCTGGATCCGTTGAGAATTTTAAGGATAAAAATTGCTTTTCTTGATGACAAAAACATAAGTGGTGGCTGCATATCAACGGTGGTGATATATATAAACGGTGGTGGTAGAAGTTTTACGCCTCCAAAATCTTAAGCAGCATTGAATTGAAAAGGCCTTCTCCTAAAATTCGTGGAACTAATATCTAATCAAATTTGTCGAAAGCACAAAAGGGTGAAAAGCATAACTACTGGTTGAAGAATATGCTTGGTATAAATAAACGTTCAAAAATGTTCTGTTATAAAATAGTAATAATAGAAGCGGAATAAGGGCACACACGGCAGTGTGTTTGACGTTTTCCCGCGTTGAGCGGCATTCTTTTATGGATGACTATTATTACATGCGAATCGGCATGTCTATATAGAACTTGTGTGTTGAACTGTCTCGTTTAAATATGTTTTTACAAAAGCGGTGTTTATTTGATGTTTTTAATTTCGCGCGCTTTATTTCTTACGCGAATTAAGTTTTTTACTGACTAATATTTAAATGATTGATTAATTAATCATTATTAAATTGGTTTGTTGATTTGTTGGGTGGAGGTTAATTGCGCGCAATGATCATAAAAAGGTAAAGGTAAATCATTATAAACTATTTAGATTAAATCCACTTTATATTATTAGATTAGATAGCAGGAAGCAGTATAAAAAGTACTAAACTGACCGCTGCGCCCAATTTGACCAACACCGGATTTTTTATTACTAAATTAATTAACGTTAGATTAATTAGCCTGTACCATCATGTTCGTTTGTCATGATGTTCGTGAGCTTGCTATCTTTTTCTACTAAATTTTCAAATATAATATTACATTTGCCTTGGACAGGAGTCAAGTCCGTATCGGTCTCCTTGCCGATTTGATTGTGCTAAGGCGTTTGATTGTGTTAACTAACAAAATTACTTTTGCATAAGCTGTGTACGTCAGGGACAAGAGGCTCATTAGTTACATGCTTGGAGTCATACTTGTCACATAGGTCATTGATCGTCGCATTTAATAGATCTGGTTTGAGAATTGATTTTGGTGAGCTCAGTTTATACAGTTTATACTCCTCCGGGCTCTGTTTCGGATCTTCCTTATTTACAATTTTTTTCAACAACCTGAAAAGTCATATTAAGGATATCTCCTTAAGCACGGTGGTTGTATGTTATGTGGATGACACGCATTTTATAAAGACTGGAGATAATCCGAACTCTGACAGATCTGAAATTTCAAAAGTACTTGCAAATCTGGTCTGAGGAAAATGAGCTTTGTATAAATACTCAAAGGGCTGGTAGTATACATCTTAATTCAAATCGTTCTAGACTTACCGATATTGATAACATACACGTTCCACCAACCTGCTTGGAATTCATGTTGATTCATACATGAAATGGTGTAGTCATATGGATTAAGCAGTTGCTCGATTAACAAATTACGTACGGTCTTAAAATTACCTGTAATTCAGAAGCGAAGCATTCGTATCATATATGGTTTAGGTTAGAGGAACATCTGTAGGGTGGTGTTTAGAAAGCATAAGCTTTTTTGACGTTTTACGCCTTATATATCTATAGTGCTCTTCTGTTCGTCTCTAACAACACAAATTTATATCTGCTAAACCATATTCGTGAGATGACTACAGTTACACGTCATAAAGATTTGCTACTATTACCCAATCATTCATTAATAATTTTAGACTGCAACGAAAGAATTATTCGGATGATTGTTGGACTGTCGTACGGGGATGATTGTAGGCACGCATTTGCCGATATGAATATATTAACGTTTAAAGTTAGATATCAGACCTCTATTAATGCGCTTTGCTAAAAGTGAACATAGTTTTAATTTTATTGGATTTTTTAATAAATTACCTCTTACTCAGAGATGTCTTTCGGTGTCAGTGTTCAAATCTAAAATTCAGCCATTCTTAATCACTAAATCATTTTATTCTTAGGATGAATTTTTGTCATATAGTTTTTTAGATACGAATTATAGAAGCCATTTTGGATACATGGCTTCTATAATTTTTTATTTTATATGTCGTCATAATTTTTTTACCCTATATATTGCCCTTATACCATAGCTTTTTTTGACATATTTTAGTAATATTATTGACGAATGTAAACACTATGTTACAAAATGATTCTATGTGATTTTTATGAGAAATTATTTTTTATACAAGTTACAAACTTTATAACGCGTTCTCTAGTGATGTATGCTGTCTGAGCAAGTTTCATGCAATTAAAAGCAAAAGTTTTGTCTATATTTTTAGATTCTACTTCCTACTAAATGACTGAACGTCACAATAAGTTTAATAATTGTCATCGTTTTATATATTTATACATAAGGTTTGAAGTAGTCTGCTAAATGAAGAATGTTGAATTGTAAAATGAAAATATTATACGTATATAATTTTTATTTTATTTCATTTATTTAATTTAGTTTATATTATTTACTTTATTTAATTATTTCTTTTTTTTTACATCAACTTTTGTTGTACGTCTATTGTATTGTAGATATTTCAAATGTTTCAAGAAAGATATTATTATTTATAAAAATTTAATGCATCTGTAAAAGAATTGAATCTTGACGACTTTATAGGGTTTTTTTTAAAGCTCCAGCCCTAACTAGATGTCTAAATAATATGTTTATAGTATAGGGCTTATTCTGAATGTACCGAAATTTTATTATTAATTATTTAAAGAGAGTTTTTGATTTATACATTAGACTTTATTAAGTGCAAAATATCTAGACAGACTATATTTATTTTCAAATAAATCATTATTTCTAAATGTCGTTTAAAAAAAGTAAATAAAACACTGTCTACTTTTAGAAGCGTTCCAAGATTTTTTCCTGCTTATTTGCTTTACTCAGAGCTGAGATATTTAATCTTCTCTCGCATGTCCTTCTAGACTTTTTCAGCTACAATAGTAGTGTATTGAAACGTTATATGAAATAAATTATATCATCAAATTGGCAAATCAAAGAAATGCAATGTGAGAAAATATTTTAAAATAAATTAGAACATAATTCTAGAAAATAATTAAAATTAGATAAAATAATTTTAATACGTTTTAGTATCATCACTGCTTTTTGCTATCATTATATTAGAATTACATTTTATTAGAAAGATGTCTACTTTTTATTTGAAACCCATTATGCATCCAGATTTATATGACTGATGTAAAATAAATGTGGACTATACATTTTTAAAGCAAAATGTTCCACATTCTAACTGGCATTAAAAAAGTTATACGATATTATAAAATAGTTACGACATGCTTTTATTTTAGTTTAGTAATTTTCTTTTATTTGCGTTTTATTTTAAGTTACGTAATAGACATTAGGCGCAACTAATTATCTTGATTACTCAAAGTTTTAGGGGTGGATTTAGTAGAAAAGTCCGATTAGCTGCACTTTTAAGACTCTCGATTGAGATTTTTATTTTAAGCGGACTATCGTCGAAAGAGATAAAAACCAAGAATTCTCATACCGCTTTACAACACCCTGACAACTATTGCTCGAAACACCGGTGAACTTTAAATGTAGCTTGATGTTTAAACAAAAAGTACCTGCGTGTTTTTACATTTATTTATTCATTACCAGTTTCGACTTTGGGCCATCATCAGGTGAAATGTAATTGAGTTTTGAAGTATTGCACGTTACATTGTATGTGTTTTAGTCAGTTGTCAATCATTTAAATGTAGCCTTTGTTTCACTTTCACATGGCGTTCACATCCACGAAACTCTAGTTTCAAACCAACTTGTACATCCTTACCTAATATGAAAATCGCTACTACCTTTTAAGATTGTAACCATCTTGTATAATGCTGGTTGAAATAAATACTTAAAGGCAGAACATTAGCCAATTTTTATGAGATTAACAACAAAAAATTAAATCAGTTTATGAATTATAATTACTTACCTGTTATTATGTATTCTTTTCTTGTGAATTTGCTTTGAATATTTTATTTCATCATTCAGGCTTTAGGAAAATTATTTTGACATCGGAGATAAATTTGAGTTTAATTAGTCTATTTGGCTAAAGTTTTAGTATTATGTTCCATCAATAACTCCAGTTATGAGCTGCGTAACACATTGTATATGGGATTCAGCCTGCTTGATGCAATTTTGTAGACCTGTGGAACAAATTACACTTATGCAAACTGTGTATTAATACGTGTACCTCATTTATGCATTATGACCATTTTGTTCGTATATTTTTAAGTATTTCAAAGGAATTTCAGCTACAGTTGTTTGTTCATTCTTTAAATTTTGTTTGATCATCTTTATCTGTCATCATTTGATAGGTACGGAATTTGTCACATTTAACGGTCATATGTGTTGATCCTGTAGAGTGGAACCTTTCACTACTTGTGTAAAATTCGTAGTGTGAGTTTTACGCCATAGATGGCGCTAGATTACATACTTTGGTGCTATGCGACTAATAGCCACTGGTTGTGAGGCTTATTATTTGGTGAGATTAAGGTGATAATCTTAAATGTAGTAGTAGAAGTAATACTCGTCATATTAGTAGGATGCGGATCTAAAATGTAAGTGCATTTTTTAAGTTTTACGCATTGTTGTGGAAACGGAGCAGTTTATTATCTTGATTGCTCAAAATACTTCTTTAATTTTAGGACTGGGTTTTGTAAAAAAGTCCGACTAGCTGGGCTCTCAAGTCTGTAGATTTAGATTCTCATTTAACCAGATTAAAAACCAAGAGTTCTCTTAACGCTTTAAAAATACCCTGGCAACTATTGCTCGAAACACCGCTGTACTTCAAATGTCGCCTTTGTTTTGCATGGTGTTCACGTCCACAGAAAACCTAGATTCAATCCAACTTGAAATCCTTTTCCAATATGAAAATCTTAAGACTGTAATCATCTTGTTCCAAGTTGGTTGAACTAAATACTTAAAGGCAGAATATTAGTCAATTGTTATGGTTATAACAACATAAGAAAATTCTGAATTTGCTTTGAATATTTTATTTCATCATTCAGTATCGTTTTTATCAAAATTATTTTGACATCGGATATGTTTGAGTATAATTAGTCCCAGTAGTGTTTTGTTAACTTTTTAGTATTATATTCCATGAACAATTGTAGTTATGAGCTTAGCAATACCTTGGATATTGGATACAGCTGTTAGAGAGTATTTTGTTAGCTAAAAAGGCTTCTTTACTTACTTTACTGCATAACTCAAGGCTACCATTACCTGTGGAAGAAATTACATTTATGCAAACTATGTATTAATACTTGTGACTCATTTATGTATTATGACCATTTTATTCATATATTTTTAAGTATTTCAAAGGAATTTCAGCTACAGTTACATAAACAAAAATTTTGTTTGATCATCGTTATGTCATCATTTGATAGGTACGCAATTTGTCACATTTAACGGTCATATGTGTTGGTCGTATAGAGCGGAAACTTTCACTACTTGTGTAAAATTCGTAGTGTGAGTTTTACGCCATAGATGGCGCTAGATTACATACTTTGGCGCTATGCGACTATTAGCTGCTGGTTGTGAGGTTTATTATTTGGTGAGATTAAGGTGATAATCTTAAATGTAGTAGTAGAAGTAAGACTTGTAATTGTAGTAGGATGCGGAGCTATAATGTAAGTGCATTTTTCAAGTATTACGCGTTGTTATGGAAACGGAACAGTTTATTATCTTGATTGCTCAAAATACTTCTTCAATTTTAGGACTGGATTTAGTAAAAAAGGTCCGACTAGCTGGACTCTCAAGTCTGTAGATTTAGATTCTCATTTAACCAGACTATCATTTAATCAGCCAAAATCTAAGAGTTCTCTTAACGCTTTTAAAATACCCTAGAAACTGTTGCTCGAAACATCGGTGAACTTTAAATGTAGCCTTTGTTTTGCATGGTGTTCACGCCCACACAAAACACTAGATTCAATCCAACTTGAAATCATTTTCCAATATGAAAATCTTAAGATTGTAACCATCTTGTTCCAAGTTGGTTGAACTAAATACTTAAAGGCAGAATATTAGTCAATTGTTATGGTCTAGGTTTTAAAAACACAAGAAAATTCTGAATTTGCTTTGAATATTTTATTTCATTATTCAGTAACGTTTGTATCAAAATTTGTTTGACATCGGATATGTTTGAGTATAATTAGGCCCAGTAATGTTTTGTAAACTTTTTACTATTATATACATCAATAATTGTAGTTATGAGCTTGGCAACACCTTGGATACTCGATTCAGCTGTTGGAGAGTATTTTGTAAGCTAAAAAGGCTTCTTTACCTATTTTACTGCATAAGTGAACGCCACCATTACCTGTGGAAGAAATTACATTTATGCATACTATGTATTAATACTTGTGACTCATTTACATATTATGACCATTTTATACATATATATTTTTAAGTATTTCAAAGGAATATCGGCTACAGTTACATCAAAAGAATATTGTTTATTCATCTTTATCTGTCAACATTTGATAGGTACGAAATTTCTCGCATTTGACGGTCATATGTGTTGGGCGTATAGAGCGAAACTTTTCACTAAATATTTTAGTTTTACGCGATAGATGGCGCTAGACTACATCCTTTGGCGCTAGTCGAATAATAGCGATTTGTTGTGAGGGTTATTATTTGGTCAAATTAAGGTGATAATGCTAAGCGTAATAGTAGAAGTAATCCTCGTGCTAGTAGTAAGATGTAGAGTGCTATAAAATAAGTACATTTTTTATGTTTAATCGTTGTTGTGAAATCGGAGCAGCTTATTATCTTGCTTACTCAAAATTCTTCTTCAGTTTTAAGGGTGGAGTTAGTAGAAAAGTCCGACTAGCTGGGCTATCAAGCCTCTCGATTGAGATTCTCTCTTTAACCGGACTATCATCCAAAGACCCACAAACCAAAAGTTCTCTTACCCCTTTTAAATTACGCTGACAACAATTGCTCGAAACACCGGTAAACTTTACAAGTAGCTTTTGTTTTGCATGGTGTACACACCTACAAAACTTTAGATTCAATGCAACTTGAACTTGCTTTCGCAATATGAATATCGTTATTACCTCTTCAGATTGTAACCATCTTGTTCCAAGTTGGTTGAACTAAATACTTAAAGGCTGAATATTAGTCAATTTGGAAGAGATCTAGGTCTTAACAACACAACAAAATTCAATTAATTAATGAATTATAATTAGTTGCCGGTTATTAGGAATTGTTTGCTTGTGAATTTGCCTCAAATATTTTATTTCATCATTCAATATAATCTTTATGAAATTTATTTCGACATCGCATATAAGCTTGAGTTTAATTAGTCCCAGTAATATTTTGCTAAGTTTTTAGTGTTATGTTCCATCAATAACTGCAGTTATGAGCTTAGCAACATCTTGGATATTGGATTTAGCTGTTAAAGTGTATTTTCTAAGCTAAAAAGGCTTCTTTACATATTTTCTGCATAAGTGAAGGCTACCCTTACCTGGGAAAGATATTATATTTATGCAAACTCTGTATTAATACTTGTGACTCATTTATACCTTATGGCCATTTAATTTGTATATTTTTATGTATTTGAGAGGAATTTCAGCTACAGTTACATGAATAAAAATATTGTTTATTCATCTTTATCTGTCAACATTTGATAGGTACGTAAGTTCTCGCATTTGACGGTTATACAGGTAGAGCGGAATTTTATACTAAAAATTCGCACTTCGAGTTTTGCGCTATAGATGGCACTAAATACATGTTTGGCGCTAGTCGATTAATTGCCGTTCGTGGGGAAGGTTGTTATTTGATCAAATTAATGTGATGATAGTACATGTAATAGTAGAAGTAATACTCGTGATACTATTAAGACTTAGACTGCCTATTGTAATAACCTGAGTATTATGAATAACAGGATTTGAAGCTCTGGATAACTGGGAGAAAATGGAGGAATTGTTTCTACTTTCTTGTAAGATGTTGTTGAGTGGAGACGATATACTTAATAGGTTTGAATTGTCTGGACTGGGTTATCACGGGAACTTACGTTGTTATAAAATTGTTCATAATGTTGGATTCCTTTTTTTTGTGTTTGATAGGCATTTATAGACAACAGCCCAAAATTTGATTCATAGACAACACCCTTAGTGCATACCGAAGTTATTAGCTTACGGTTGAACTTGCGATGGAGGTTTAATCATTTCCATGATGGATGTTTTCACCGTAAAGATGAATTGATTGGATATTTGAACTAGCGTGTTCGTGTGGTATTTGGTATTGTGCATCCATTTTGGGGCGCAGCAAGTAACGGAGTATTGGATGTCTCACATTGGAGTATTGGATGTCTTCAATGGCTACGACAAAGGTGTTGGAGATTTCCAATTCCTATAATTGTAACACGAGTCGTCAGCCATCGTGGCCATCATTGAAACAGTGGTGGAATAAGTATCTTCTTTACATAAACATATTTTTGTGCCTTCTTTTGATTTTGGCGCTTCACATATTTTGTATTAATTAGAATTTTTTCACTTAGTTTATCAGAGCTTGTTAAAAATAAGTTACTGTCATAAGTTAGTGTCTCTGTAAGTTATTAACTCGCTGCCGAGGGCGGTGTTTAATTGCAATTAATGGTGGGTTACCAATATTGTTATAGGCTTTTAGTAGATTTTGGTAAAAGAATCTGGGACAATCATTTAATCCATCTATTCTTTGTTTATTATACATTTAAAATTTAAGTAACTTGTAATTTTTGTTAATAGTAAAACCTTTAATTTGACCAATAAAGTCCGTTTTAAAAAAACCTAACCATACCATCTAGGTCACAGTGAGTCCTTATTGACAGAGACAGAGAGAGAGAGAGAGAGAGAGAGAGAGAGAGAGAGAGAGAGAGAGAGAGAGAGAGAGAGAGAGAGAGAGCGCGAGA
>WYDF02304094.1:0-28926 GCA_009867245.2 Adranes taylori | reverse complement strand
ATGGTCTTAATATAGTTTATTAGGGAGGACCTGGCGCCTCCCATGACTCCAATGATGAGGACTACCAATTTGATGGAGTGGCGTCAAATTATTATTATTACTATTATTATTAGTAAATTTACAGGGAGAGCACAAAGCTTAATATGCTTAAGCGACATCGTGAGACCGGATAACACAACATTAACACCAGTATTTCGCAAATCAGCGAGATCAAGATTGTTCAGTTAGGGCCTTAATGTTTTTAAGGCTCTTCACCGGAATTATAATTTGCTAGATATGATAACTGCGGTACAATAATGTATATGTGTAGAGCTAATCAGTTTTATTAAAACATTTACGTATAACAACATCAAAAGAAGTTTAAGATATGTAGTATGCAAATCAGCTCTAGTTAGAGAATCAAAACTTAGTGATGATACATTGAAACTCATTGCCAACATTAAAAATGATAAAAGATGGTAAGAGAGGTACAGTTGATTATCTGGATATTGCCAAAACATCAACAATGAGAACAGATCTGCGGAATTACAACGTGAAACTGGCCGCAAATGCTATTGAAGCCAACGTTCGACCGAAATCTCCAAATGAAACGCCTCAGACTGGACTTCTAATTATGAACGTCAGACCCGAATAGTTGCATGTCGAAGAGAAAACAAGAAAGTTTATGGTGAGGATGGTGTTCCAATAGAAACCATTAAAGAAGGTGGTGAAAACTTGTTAAATTGAATAACAGCTTTGTTCAATAAATGTCTCGACCAATTGAAAATACCAAAAGCATGGGAAAATGCAATTATCACACTGTTGCACAAAACTCTAAAAATTACCGGCCTATATGCTATGCAAACTATTCATCCAAACAAATTACAAAAAAATTAGACTTGGATTTAGATCTGGATATAGTACGAACGATAATTTGGAGGTGCTAAGAATTCTAATTGAGAAGTATAAGGAATACAAGATTGTAATTGCATTTTTCCTTCATAGACTTTGAAAAAGCATTTGATTCCATAGAGATCTGGTCGATATTAGATTCTCTGGATGTATGTCGTGTTGATTCGAGGTACTCAAGGTTGATCAAACATATCTACGAACACGCAACATCATGTGTCAAACTCCATGAAGATACGAGTAATGTCAAAATTCGAATAGGAGTGAGACAGGAACACATTATTTCGTCGAAGTTATTCACATCACGTGTAGAAACTGTTTTCTAAAATCTAGATTGGAGCGAAATGGTAATAAGTATAAACGGTCGGTTTCGAACCATCCTAGCTTCGCAGACGATACCTTGCTCATAGCAATGAACCTAGAACAACTAGAAACAATGTAGGTACAACTTAACGAAGAATCCCAGACAATTGGTCTTATGATGAATTTATCAAAAACCAAAATCATGACTAACATTACTGATGATAGAGTCATCAAAATTGGAAATAACGTGTCGGAAATGACATGACGTGAAGTTGTTGTTAATTGCAGCTATCTTAGTTACAATCTAAAATTAGGTCTGGAAAATCAGACTGCTGAAGTAACGAATATGACTCGGTTCGCCAGAATTCGAAAAACTCAGACACATTTTGTAGAGAAAAATGAACAATAGTTTGAAAAGTAAAGTGTTCGTGTGTCCTTCCAGTTCTAACTTATGGTAACTTTGACACTGACAAAAGCGTCAGCAAATAAATTTATGGTATCCCAAAGAGCAAAGGAAAGGAATATATTGGCAATATCATTAAAAAACAAAATAACCAATGAATGGATCTGACAGCAAACAAAAGTCGTTGACGTCATGCAATGTATAGCGTCATTAAAATGGAACTGGGCACAACACATAACCAGAAATGACCGATAATCGTTGGACCGAAACAATTCTTCAATGGCGACCAGCAATAAAGAGACCGATTGGAAGTCCGTCGGCAGGATGGACAAACGATATAAGAAGAGCAGGAACTACGTGGCAACAAGAGGCATTGAATCTGGAAAGACAGCTTGGGGAGGTCTACGCCCATCAGTGCATCAATGGCTGGAAAAGAAGAAGAAGAGGAAGAAGAAGATTTATAAAAATAGAAGAAAAAATATGTCACCACTGAAGAAAAACAAGACCATAACTTCATGCAACTGTTTATCATATGGCACTGATCCTCTAATACAAAACGAAAAATTTTTGGTATTAAGTAAGAATGCCAATCAAATAATAATATTTTTATATAATTCGAAGGTAAAATATTGTGTAGTTCAAAATCAGCGTATGTGGATGGAATTCTTGATTATTCCCCTCAAATTTTTTTACAGTTAATTGTAATACTGTTCTACTGGTAAAGGCTTTAGATGTTTTACATAAGCAGAGAGAATAATGTATAAATGCTATAAAATCATTAAAATAAATAAATTCTATAAAATATTAAAGCTATATAGCATTATTTATAAAAGTCAAATAATTCCATTTTGGAAAGAATAATGATTCAATCAAGCCTCTTAGAAGTAGTCGTGTTTATAACCTTATCCCTTCGTCTCGCGTTGAAATGTCTTCAGTACAAATGTGAGTAGCAATTTGATTTATATTGATTGATTTGAGAAATTCAAACACCTTAAGTTCTTAATTTATTCTAAGTAAATAATTGATTTAGGATAAAGACACCATTTAGACACCATAATGATTAAGACACCAGTTAATTGTGATTAAGACACCATTTAGCTTCAAATCAATCACGTCACTTGAGCCAGGCGTGCTGCACAGAGGGGGCACTGTTTCGGTGCAGGGGACACTCACCTTTACGGAATTCCAGTCTTTTAAACATCTATTGTATGTAGCATATATTTATTTCAACTGCCATATTGGATTTTTTAATGCCTCATCTGCCATGTGCGCAAACGACGTTAGCGCTGAACGCGGCGCCTAGCGCCCGCGTGTTATATACCGCGTGTTTTGCCTGTTAGCAGACAAAATAACTATTTCATACAAAACTTGTTTAAGTAGTTTAATGACAAAATGGGAGAAAGTAAATCTGAATTAGGCACCAGAAGCAGTTGTTGACTTTAAAATACTCATCCATTCTGTTGTGGTGTAACTTTCATTCTTTTAAGAACGTCAATGATATATCAAGAAAATGTATTTATGGTTATTATATTGTTAAATAGGATTAGTCCAATTAATCTATCTTTTTATAGAAAATGTAATCGAGTGCTAGAAAAGAATAGTTTTTATCAAGATTAGCCGAAGTGAATATCACCCATAAAACAATCAATGTAAGGTGTAAATTAATACTGTTTACAAGCAAACTTAGGAAAATGATTTTTATAAACGAATTTTATATTTTACTGATTCTTTATGAATTTCTTACTATGATATGTTAAATTAGTAATACATTTGGATACAGTATCTTAAATTGTCAGTAGAAATTGATATCTAATTCAATATGTTTAACGGGTAACTATATAATGAAGTAGTAATTTGAAATAATAAATTGTTCATTGTTTATGAAACTAGTTTCATAGTGATCTATGCAGAAATTAAATGGACTATGTTAAAGGAACGCCACCCCACAGTAACTTTTTTAAGCTTTTTTAAATAACTTTTATTAAAATTAATTTTTGCTTGGAATTTTTGTTTACTTTTGTTATGTTCTTGTTATAATTTAGCTATTTAAGGGGTCATGCCTATTCAGGAAGCCGAAAATTAGGTGATTTTTGGGATTTATTTTGCATAAATTATAAATTGTTAAAATTGGGTTGGTCTAATTTGGTTGAGAATATATTTTTATAAACATAACATAATTTTTTAAATAAAAAATATTAAAAATTAAAAAGATACGACTCTTCTTAAAATCTTGTTTTGCGGTGACCACTGCTGCTCGGATCTGGATCATGTGAGATAAAAAATGCGAAAATATTTAAAGCTTCCATTTCTGATGAAAATTTCGCTCCTTTTTCTATATGATAAAAACTATGGATTGAAAAAATTCTTTGTTCAATAAATAGCTTATTATATCTAAAATAAATGTACCAAATTGGAAATCAATCGATGCTGTAGCTTTCAACATATCTTGGTCATCGATTTTGCAAATGCGACTTTGAGAAAAACGCGTTTAACGTTTCAAGACCGGTGTGCATTTAAATAAGATGATCATTTTCTAAATCATATGGTATTATCTATTCCAAGCTCATATTGTATATTTTCCGAAAAGTGTCAAAAATATCGTCCGTCTCACATCAAGGTCGGCCGCCTCAATGCGGATTGCATCCCCTAGCGCTGCATATTGTTGGGCCACTATATACCCCCGTAGTCTCAAACATTTGTGATAAAAGCACGAAACCTTCGTTGAAGAGCAGTTAGAGATGTGTATAACAAGTTGTATCATTTTTAGTCTGCTTGGTATAATTTTTGTACGCTTTTTTTTTAAATGAGTTGAATATAACTCTTACTCTTATTTTAATTAAAACCACCAACACATCTTTCTAATAGTTCCTGTTTATTAAGGTCTTGGTATATTGGTTTAATAGGATTTAATGCATCTTTAGGTAGAGCCTTGCAATCATGTTTATAAGAGGTAAGATCGCTGCTTGCAAAGCGCACCAGAGCTACCAGGCGCACCAGGACTAGGGTCCGCTGTTGAGCTATAACGGCAATATGTGGCTCATATCGTGTTTCTCATTTTGCCTATTATGTCACAATTTCGCCATATCGCTAAACCATAATTAGCTATCAATTTAGCAATCCTTTTACCAGTTAGTTTATCTTTTCCTCTTAGTCCTTTAGTTTTCGTTTTGCGCTCACGCAATCGATGTTCCATCCTTCTGCACGTGCCCTATGCACTTTTATCACTACTACTAATATATCTTCACGATACCTGATATATGACTCACAAAAACAGGTAGAGCGGGACGGCCTTTATTTCGCGCGCATTTATTTGTCGGTGTAGGATGAGCACGCTCATCGCAAGTGACTTCGGAAGCTACCACGGTTCCGTTTATACATTACTCATGGCAGCCTCCGTTGAGGCATCTTATCCTGTTATCCCGCCCCTTGGTGGATTAGGGGTTCAGATTTCCTGCCCTCTTTATCTTGAGTCCTCCCTCTTATTTAGCTATTTAGGCTACAATTAAACTCGTCTTCTTCTTAGATCAATTTCCTGCTTCATTTTCATTATGTCCGCTATGAAGTTGGAGATTAGCTGCCATTTGTCTGCTGATTCTAACATAACTGAAATTATTTTAGAGGAGTTTATTTTCTTTTTGAACTTCATACACGCTGCATACGAATATCGTCGTTCTTTGTTTGTTTGCAATGTTCGCATTCAGGGGAATCCATCTTTCCAATATGGACTAGAAAAGAGGTATGACCAGTCAAGCACTGGGAAACCCAAAAATTTAATTCGCCATGGCTTCTTGAAACCCAGGGTTTTATTTCCGGTAGTTTGTCCATCTACCACTTTCGGAAAATGTCCATTTGTTTTGCCATTTTGTAAGAGTCTTGTTTTTGGCGGTCACTTGATCTGTTTTAAGTCTATGGCATTCCCCTTTTTTGCGCACAAGGGGATCAATTGAGGGGTGTCTGAAAGAACACAAAGAGCGTCGTTTGAGATAGTCCTATAGGCGCCAGTTATTGCTAGGAGTCCGACTTGTTGTGCTTTCTGTAGCAGATCCTTTGCCTTACCGAATTCCACTCGTTTCGACCATACTAACGCCGCATACAACAACGTTGGATGCAATATGGAGCACAAGAGTTTCCTTTTCGCGGTGTTGGGCCCTCCGACTTTCGCCATGAGTTGCGCTATGGCTGGTGTTCGTTGTGGTCGCTGTTTCCGTCACCACCTTTACGTGTTCACTAAACTTTAGACTATGATCGAAGTATTTCACTTTCTGTTTGAAGTTAACTGCGTGATCCTCGACAAAAAGTGTATTTCGATTTTCCTACGGCTAACTAACAAAATGGCTTCGGTCTTTTCCGGAGCTAGACTTAGTAAGTTTGTTTTCATGCAATCACCTTCTATTTTAAGACACTTATTGCCTATGATTGGCACTTTTGCGCTGATTATCACTGCAACATCATCTGCAAATCTTATAAAGGTCGCTCCATGTGCTAGTCTTATGTCGAGCAATCTATCATACATTATGTTCCACAAGGTAGGACTAATGACTCACACTGATGAAACACCACTTCGTTCTTCATTGGCGTCGTACAGAGGTATCGATTTCTGAAATAGTCTCATACTATTTTCTGCAAATATTTAGGGAAATTCTTGAGCCTCAGTGTTGTTCCGCACACAATTGACGTATTATATCTCTTCCTAACGGTTGAGTGGAGCATATTTTGAACGCCTGTAACTTCGTAAGTTTCAATTGGATTAACATGAAATTTTCAGGAAATATTCTCCAAATATGTTGTACTTACAGAATATGTAAAAAACCAATAGATCTACCTAGGCATGACCTCTTAATGTATTTAATTGTGCTGAACCTACATATGACAGCGATTGTTTCAGTGTTTCTCCACCTCATCGGGTATGCGTTTAATGTATTTCTACATTTTATTTTAAATTGTTGTTCATTTGTTTAGTGTGTATAGGCATGTACATTTGCCAATGTTTTGTCTTTTAACAGTTTTAAATAATTAAATGTGACAATGATTAGTTATTTGAACTGATTACAAAATTTATATCATAAACAATGATTAACAATTTGATAAGACAAAAATATTAAGAAAATCAGATATGAAATAATATATTCTTTCGATATGTTTCTAAACATTGCTTAATATTAAGTGCTAATTGTTATATTATTTAATAACATCATACTGTGATACGTAAATTCGATATTACATATTTGAGCAAATGTTATGTTTACATTTTAACAAAATTGCAATAAGGAAGTAGGTTAGGTATACTAAAACTGGAACGGATATAGAAAAAGTTTATATAGCGGATGTAGAAAAAAATATTGATTTTTTATTGGAAAAATGCAGTAGGAAATTGTTTTGAAGCAAAATTAGTTGATGTTTTTAGAAAAAAAGTGACAATAACTAAAAGAACAATGTTCATCATAGGAACTATTTCGAAGCTTAACGTAATTCTTCCAAGGTGGGGAGCTTAATCTTCTTAGTAAAGACGTGTGGTTAATAGTGTTTGATCAGTAAATAATTTTACACTTGCAGCTTATGTTTTGGAACTGATTTTGTATTTATTTCTAGTTCTATGTCAAAAAATATTTTATTTGTCAAACTTCAGAGGATATATACAAGTTTAGAGTAAACTGCCCTTGTGCAAAAATTACTTTATGTTAAACATCTTGAATTTATAAAGTTTGGAATAATAAAATTCTAGAATCATAAATAAGAGTAGTAGGATTTTGTTAAGACCCATTGAGCCATTGGAAAAAAAGGTTAAAACTTTTTGGAAACACTCTGTACTCTGTGTCTTCTTAATAATATCCAACATAAAGGACATTTTCAAAATTTCCATTGAACGACTTAACAATTATAATTATGAAAAACATTGTTGGACCAACTATTTTAGGCTTTATGTGACCTATAAATGGAATATATGCATATAACGAATCGCTACTGTAAGTGCTCACATATGTGTAAAATAGACCTAAATATTACTATTTAATTTACAACTTCCAGCAATCAATGCAGAATTTTCAGTAACCAAATGATTGCGATAGGGCGGGTTGCTGTATATCGTTTAAAACTTAGATCAGCAAAACACTGAAACACTGGCATAGAAAGTGTGAAAAATGGGATTAGATATAGATGGAAATTACCTATCTACATTACTGTTTGGGGGCGACCAAATAATATTCGCGGAAGACAACAATGATATGTCCTTCATGCTACGAAAGCTCCCAGACGATCAATGCAATCTAGAGATGAATGTGGAAAAAACCCAATACATGCCCATTAGAGATCCACCTATGGACCTTGTGTTGCGAAGTCGCACAATAAAATCAGTTCAAACTGATAAATATTTTGGCATTAGTACTACCAGAAATGGAACTAATGAACATGATATTAGGAAGAAATTAGCAACTAGCAAACGAATTGTTCAAATGTTACATCCTTATAATCTGGAACTAAATGGCATATAGTTCAGAGGTTTTGGTGCTAAACAATAGAGAACGCCATCGACTTTTAGCAGTGGAAATGAATTTTTACAGAAGATGCTGCAGTGCTTTCAAACTTCAACATGTCATCAACGTTAATATCAGGCAAAGGATGAAAGTGAACTATAACATCATAGATGCTATTGAATCCAAACACTTTACTTGGCATAGACACCTAAAGCAGATGGGTGATGAAAGGTGGCCAAGAAGAGTTCACGACTGCTTTCCGTATGGAAGAGGAAAAAGTGGTCGTCCTAGAATTAGCTGAAAATCCAGGATAAATCAAGCCATGGAGGAAAAAGAATTAGAAGAACTGGAGTTGGAGGACCGAGGAAAATGGAAAATGGGATGAGGAAAGACAACTGCTTTTAAAAATGAAAATAACTAAACTGCACAGACGCGCACAGAATGGGGGACCCCCCAGGAATATTTCTGTGTGCGCGCCTGAAACTGCATACGCAATGCTTATTACTTTACACAAGTCTCTTCGGATATCGTCCAGGAGCCTGACTACGGTATAGCTTATTTAGGCTCAAAGGCGTGAACGGATCTAGAATTTCGATCCAAGAGGAAAGAAATGTTCTGAGAACAAATTTTGGTCTCCTTTGGAAAAGGGAAAATGTTTCAAAGTAATAGAGGTGCGTGGTTGTCTTGAGTAAAAGTTCAAAAGTTTAAGATCAACACAGTTTTGTTCTTCATGAGACGGAGGGGGTGGAGCGATCACTAATTTGGTGGTTTATATTATTCAATTATAAATTAATTAAATTAAATATCTAACATAATCTGTGGTATTTCGCTTTAAAAAATATTAAATTGTATAGTAGCTTCTATAGAGGAGTATAATTCGCAAATAAATATTTACTTCATTTAATATATTACATTTACTCCACATACAAATTACGTTAGATAATGTATTTTGTAATTAATCATATTTTCTTTCAAATATACATCTTATACATTAAAATTTATTCCTATGAAATTTTATCCAGTCAGTTACATTTAAAAATATTTTCGCTTACATTATACGGAATAAGGAACCTGAATATTTTTCATTACTTATAAAAATTATTGAAAGTACGGATCTATTTAGGCACAATGACATTTTGATAAAATTTGATACTTAGGCAACAGTCGTCAACATTATAATAACGACTCGTTTGGGTCGGTGCATAATTTTTGCGGTACATAATTTTTTACGGTGCATCCCATACAGATTGCAAATCATACAGGTTTGCAAACCATCTGTATGCAATCCATACAGATTTCACAAATCATACAAATGAAGAAGGAAGAAATCGCCCATCATATTTTGATGACCAGACACTTTTGGCAGACGTGAAACAGGACGAAATCTTAACAACGAGAATGTTGGCCGAAAACTTCAATGCGGACCATTCGACCATCATTTAACATCTCAAAAAGCTCGGAAAAGTATAGACATTGGCTAGATTGCTCACCCTTACCCCCATTCCGGCAACAACAAAGCCGAACGTATCCAAAGATTCACTGCTCTTTGCAGAGAAACGAGCAACCTTCGTTCCTGAGGAATATAACGAACTTCGAACTTTGAACGTTTCAGTGTTGGAGTCCACATGTATATTATAAGTATAAACCAGAGCCCCCAGCCGTAGTTGTAATACAGTTTCAAACATGGCGTACACCAAGTGCAAAATGAAATAGTAATTTGAAAATGTCTAAAACATCTGAGTAGCTTTTGCTACTAATATAATAAAATGTACATATTAAATTATTACGTTTTACAACATACTACAAATTTTTTTCAAAAACACAAATTTAAGACATTAATTTTGTCTCGATAGCATAAAGACATGCTAAAGTTCTTCTGAAGAAGGGGTAATTGTTTCCCTGAAACATGTCAAGTTCCAGTCTTATAGCTGTGTAATTTGTCATCTATCACCGGCTGGAAGCTTTGATATAAACTTATAATATACATGGAGTTGTTGGAACACTTTATTTTAATTCATTAAGAAGATTTTAATTTTGCTAGGTGGTTAAACTAAAGGAATACCGAAAGGCGTTGACTGTAAGAAGCATTATGGTGTATTTCTGCATTATGGTGTAATAAAAGCTGGATCATCCACTGGGAAATCATCTCAAACGAGATTTGTTATGGGTGGAGAATGACGGCGATGAGCGTCAGCAGTGGCATATTCCGGAGAAAAACTGCAAGCGGCATTATATGTCAACAATGACCTCTGGCTCAAGTTGTCGGCATTCACGACAACACCGCGCAAAAATAACCATATCATCTATCACTACGATAATGCGTGTCCACATTTTGAGCATCGTGTCGTCGACTTGGTCGCCAGTAAAGGCTTGGAACTGCTTCCTCATCCGCCATGCTCTCACACAGAAGCACCTACGGTCTGTCATGTTAATCGATTGTTGAAAAATAGGCTCGCGAACAAGTTTACAATGATTTGGATGACTTGGTGGGCGCTATCAAAGAGTGGATTGTCTCTAATAACATCAACTTCGTCGCTTGTGGAATCGTCCGGCTGCCATGCAAATGGGAAGCTGGTTGAATATGCTTCGGAATAATCATTTAAAGATGTTTTTCTTAATTGTTGTTATTTTTTGTTGTTGAATATAATTTGTTTTGAAAAAGGCTTACTAATTATGCACCGACCCATATCTTCGTCTTAAACCAATCAAACTTAATTAATAATTTTGCTTTGAAAATTTTCTATAAAACTATTTGAAAATAATGAAACTTTTTTGGCCGCTAAATTGGACTGTAGTTTTGTCTCCATTAGCAATAACCGTTTTTAATTCCTTTTTAGTAATTTTCAGAAGCTTGCTTAATTTTGTACATTTTGTAAGATTTGGTAAACATGCTTCACTTGTTATAATCAATATATGAGAAGCATATATTAAAGGATATGTTCAGGTTCCTTATTCAGTAATTAAAAATTGAGTATAAAAATCTATACAATAAAAACAAAAATACAATATTAAAATATAATTTAAACGTATTGAATACAATGCAGAAAGATAATATATTTTCCTATGTTTTGTAATATCTCGAAACATAATGAAAAAGAAAACCCGTTCCTAAAGAGATTTTTACATTCTTGACTTTTTTGCATTTCGTATTTCATGAAACAGATATCCGTTTCTAGAGTTCTATATAGTTCTCTTTTTCTCATTCGTACATATTTGTAACATTTAATCAGCTTTTTCTCATAAAAGTTTTCTCCAAATATTACCAGAAGATTAATTAAAATTTTGCGAAAATGCTTCAATAAACCGCGCGTATGCGTATTTTCCATAATTAAATAGAAAGCTATTTTATAGCAGCAATTTGCTTTTAATACTGAAAATAAAGATATAATTGAAAAATAATTTATGTGAGAGACCTTTAATGAGAAAGTGTAAGATGAAATGAACTTTTTCACGCAATTTTCGTCCATCAGGGTTCGCCATAATCAACCGATATATATAAAGCAAAAAATTAGTAGACCGGGGCTTAGGGTTTAGAAATTTTATAAGTCAGTATAAAATAAGTCAATACATAGTCTCCCTCTACCTCTATATCCTTTTGCCAGAGATGTTAAATAGCTTCGATGCCCTGTGTGAGAGTAATTTGATATTCTTTTGTTTATTAACATATTCCATAGTTTTCCAGAATACAACGTTATTCAGAAGCTTATAAAGTCTTTTTCAAATCTTAATTTTAAAATGTTTTATGGACATTTTAAAATGTCCGATATACGATAGTTATAACAATATTGATTGAAACTGACAAATCCCATCTCGCGTTTTGTATAATAAAATCAACCTATTAGTCCCTGAAAAATTTAAAGGAATGAGGCGTATTAGTTGAATCAAATGGACATCACGAGTTAATGTAAACCGGTAGCGAAAAAATCAAGGATTGCAATGATGTGTTCTTCAACTGATATACTTCCTCCCAGTAACTGGTTTGGGCTTTAGAGGAATTAAACCAGAGGGAATGAACTGTGTAATGGAGGAAGTAAAAAAGGGATTACGTGTGAAATACAGGAAAGAAAGGCAAATAGACAGAAATGTGTGTTATATAATGAGGAGTGATTTTATAAAAAAAGGGGTGTGAAAAACATGCTAAGACTAGTTGTGGAATGGAAAAAATATGAGCAGAGTATGAGGAGGCAAAGAGATTATCGAGAGAAGAGGAGAAAAAACAAACAAAACATGGGAGGAAGAAATCAGGGACGAAATTAACAGTATATAGTGAGAATGGAATTTGACATCTGCAGGTAGACAGGTATGCAGGTTTCCAATGTAAGGCTCCTCAAAGCTCGAGCTGTTATTCCTATCAAATACTTTAGCTTTAGAACTTCATAGTTACGTCTAGTAGCAAGAAAGCCACAATTGCATTGAGGCGTTCTACAACTTATATACTTTCTGTGCGAATCTGGGTAAAGCCTTATATGTACTAGTTTATCAAATACTCCCATTCAGTTTCAAATAATGTTTGAAGTCTTCTTGTATAATGCCCCTCAATTGTGTCAAGAGAGGAATATGGTAATAGTTTTTTATTTTATCCAAACAAGTTTTTGCTGAAGTTGTTCGGAAACACCAACTACTCGCGAGGTGATAACTCATTAGAGATTCAAAACTTAGCAACTTTGGAAACCTTGTGATGTATGACACTTATGATGTATAAATTATAAAGAGATTGTAAGGTTACGTATTCTTAAAAACACTTATGAGAAACATTGTTTTTTCTTTTAGATATTTGGTGATTAAATTTGTATATGAAGTCTTGTGTTTGGATGTATTTATAAATATCTTTATTATACAAATCTGATTATGATACATCTAATTCGGTACATTATTTTAAATAATTGGACGGAATTTATTGTATTTTATATGGATTCAACAAATTTCCTAGTAAATGATTGAAACCAGTTTTTGTTTGTTCAAAAAAAAAAAAACGATAACCTGATAAAGTATTACAAATGCGTACGAACTTTTTAAGTGAAACAAATTTTCTACTTTTCTTATTTAACTTTGGAGTATGGCACTTAAAAATTCATGGTATTCGTCGGGCGCTAGGATGTCGTCTCTGAAACAAAGTTGACACATTATTATTGGAGTTGTTCGAGTTGTCTGAGTCATCTGAAAAGATTCTTATGAATATCAAATTAGGCTTTAGGCGATGCTAAATGAAGTTACGAAAATCTCAATATCACGTGCTTACTAATTTCAAGTTATTTTCAGCTCTCACGTTTTTGCGCAATTATTCTACTTACTTAAAATATGATATAGACATTAGATAAGATATTTGAAATTAAATATCAAATTCTTTATTTTTATTATTTATTAAAGTATTAAAAATAAATATACACTCTTTTTGTGATGCATTATTAAAATTCTATGTTTATAGATTGGTAAATTGTTATAAACAGAATATTACATTTTAAAATTATTTTGTTTAGTTTTTCTTGCAAGTAAAAGTTTGATAAGGAAACGTGGGAATCCCAGATGGTAGAACATGTAATCAAATTCACCATATAGTCATAGACAGCAAGCATGCGACGGATATACGAGATGTAAGGAGCTTCCGAGGGGGCGCAATGTAGTTCGGACCATTTTATGGCGAGAACACGGTATTTTATTCTCGGTGACCTACTGATAGAACAATTGTACAGATTTATCTGGAAAGTGTGGATAAAAGAAAGGATGCCAGAGGAATGGAGCAAACCCATTATATGTCCGATCCACAAGAAAGGAGATAAATTAGAATGCAAGAACTATAGGGGTCTATAGTTCTTCCATTGTCCTCAGTAGCCTATAAAGTATTTTCTATCGCTATTTTTCGATTATATTTTCACATGTAGACAGATGCTAGAAAAAGTGTATGAATTTAATGTAGATCTACACAATTTCTTTGTAGACTCTAAACAATCGGGACTAACCACTTTGAGACTTAAGAACTCTATGAATCGCAAAGGAATTAGTGCGCTTAAGTAACATAACTTAGAGAGATTCAAGTGAAAGTTAAAAATTCGTTGTCGGACAGCTTTCCCATTGGAAACGGATTAAGAGAGGGGGGATCCGTTGTCACCTGTGCTTAGAGAAAGCAGTTAGGGTCACTACAACAAACCCTGGACACGCCATATATAATATAATGACCCAGAATTTAGCATATGCAGATGATTGCTCTTAATAGCAAGGTCTAGAGCGATATTAGGAGGAATCTTTGAAGAATTTTAAGCGGTTACAAATAGAGAAGGTCTGGTGATAAGCCAAGAAAAGGCAAAATATATGCGAACATCCAAAGATCGAAGGCAAGGAGAAAAGCAAATTCAAATTCAAAACTATAGCTTTCCAAGCTGGAATCACTAATGGCAGAAAATACTGACATCAGTGTCGGGATTAAAGAGAGGATATCGGCAAGGAACAGATGTATGTACGTAGTACAGAAAGCCTTGCGGTTTCAAAACCTATCGCGAACTGCAAAGATCACAATACATAATCCAATAATCAGGCTGGTGAAATGGCTAGATGGTGTAGAGGAAGACCTGTATCGAGCAGGGTAAGAAAGCTGTAGTCAAGCAGAAAGCTGATGGTGGTCAAAACTGAGGTGAGGCAAAAAAACTCTTATACAGGTCCAGTTCCACTTAGGACTGTAGTACCATGGGAAGAAGTTAAAAATTTTGCGGTTCATTGGCCTTTTTAAATATTGTTTGGACCACTTCCTCCTAAAATAAAACAAAATATTTCCAGTTTTATACACTCCTCATTCTAGAATGTAAACGATACGAAAAGAGCTAACTTAGATCTTTACACTGGAACTCAGAAGCGTTCAAAACAAAGCAAATTTGAAAATGACAACGATAATACTTTTCCCGGAGAAAGAAAACATTAGGATCGAAAATAAATTTGTTCAATAAACCCCTTTCAACGGGAGCCTTAAAAACGGAGCCTTGCAACAGATGCAACATACCCAATAGCGACACGGTGCGGTAGTAAAAACGAGTAACATTGCGAAGATCCTTTGGAGACTTTCTTATTGGATTGAAAACAATCCAAATGCAATAAAAAGTAGCTGGAGGGCAAGTTTAGTGGCAGCAGCCGCGATAATTCCAGCTCCAGTGGCTTATGTTAATTTTGCTGCAGTTGAAGAGCTCGTAATCAAGTTTGAGTTTGATCACAATAATGAAACTCAGAGTTTCGAAAGCGATTAGAATCCGCCCTGGTTCTGACCTTAACTGATGTTAACAAGTTATCCATCATAGTATAGAATATTTGGAGAGCAGATTTCAGGAAACCTAGAGTGTTTCAGTTTCGGGAGTAGTATGGTTGCAAAGCTGAAACTTAAAAGAATTGACGGAAGGACCCCACAAGGAGTGGAAAATGTGGATTAACTTGTCTCAATACGGGATTCCTCACCAAAACCGTCAGATATAGAGCACGAAATAACAAAAACTAACAAATTATTTCCAATAACAGAAAGATCAGTACCAATACAGTACATTCCTTGATACAGTACATTCCAACAATAACTTGATGAAGAAATGGGAAGTTTAATTCCTCTATCGTAAAAGAAACAGATAACGATAAATGCTTAGAAAAAGAAACTTCGAACTTCAATATGCCTTAGACTCCTACCACATGCCGGTAGTTGGAGTGATAGACCAATCCACTCATAACAATTTGCATAAAACTAACTGGTCGCAATATATTTTCAGATTGGAAAAGATCAAGACAAATTACAACATGGAATCCATAGAGGATATCAACAACACAGTGGAGAGGTTTATGGCGGAAATACAAAGTTTCTAAAAAAGTACCAAACTGACGTGCCAGTAATAAACAAAAAAAAGGGAAGCAAAAAAAAGGTGGGCCCAGATAAGAAATCCAACAGTCTGACGTCAAAAAGAGCAGGAAGGCAGGGAGAGGAGAAGACAACAATGCTCCGATAAAAACGGCTAGCGGACTAGGCTACACAGATGAACAGAAAGCTGAGGCATTACTAAATCATCTAGAAGAATAATTTACCAACAAAGATCCAACAGACCACGAAACGGAAATGATGGTGGCCAACGCGAATTATCAAGTAGGTTAAACCAACTGAAGTCCAGTGGGTAATTAGTACACTAAATGCTAGAAAAGCCTCTGGAGGATGGTATTCCGAACAAAACGATCCAATTGCTGCCAGCAAATATAGTGCTTCTCTTAACATAAATTTTTAATGCGATCGAATCAAAACACCATGTTCCGGACAAGTGGAAAAAAGCAATTATCATCATACCGAAAAAGATAAAGATCCTTCGGATCCTAAGAACAGAATACCAATATCTCACCTAAATGGTATGAAAAAGATACTGGAAAGGATAATCAAAGACAAAATGGAAATTTGGGCAGAAACAAGAAATTCATTCCTGCAAATTAATTTGGACCTCGAAACAAGTTGGCAGCAAATCAGCAAGCTACAATACCGGATAGCTTAATTAAACAATCATCCAAGAGAAGGAAGCATTTTCAAAAAGTAGTATGCGCTTTTCTCGACATAGTAAATGCATACGATCGAGTCAGGCGCGAGGGACTAGCCAACAAGCTAAAAACAATGAGGCTAGGTATGGATTTGGTAGCCACAATCCAGTCATTTAACTGAGAGACAGTTTGGAGTTAGAATGTACAATGGCCTTTCCGGATGAAGAACTGCAGCAGAAGGGCTCATAGAAGGCTCTCCATTAACCCATATACTGTATAACTTCGTGCACATACGATATGCCTCATAAATGCAAAAGAAGTAAGGAGCACGAATTGTTACAATTTGCAGATGATACAGTTATCGCCAAAAGAGATGGCTTACATGTAGTGGCAAGCAGACAAGCGATAGCCCTACAAGGAATTGGAAAGTATTGTCAAAAATGGAAGATCAGATTGAGCAATACCAAAATGAAGGCAGTCCACTATTGGGAAGAGGAGACTCCAGTTTAGTGGGATACAATTTGGACATACGAAAATAAAGATCAAAGGAAAAGCTAATTACATGGCAGTTAACTTTGATATTCAGTTAACTTTTAAGCATCACATCAAGAGGAGGACCCGATGCGCACTGAAGAGACCCTCTATACTCTGGACAGTGGTAAAACAAATCAGCGGATTTAATATACACAATCAAATGAGGATGAAAATGTACCCTTGTCGAAGACTGAAGTACAATAAAGTAGGATAAAAAAAAATTGGAACAAATTAATAAACTCAAAATAGGACGAAATGCGAAAAATACTTCTTTACACACTCATGTTTTGAGAGTTGGCTCAGAAATATCAGTTGTGAATTTAAGATATTACATAATGGACAAATAATTTACCAATTGAAAGTGTGTTAAATTGTAATCAAACACTCGAATGAGTATTCATTATTTAAAGCAGAGTATGCCCGGGTTATAAGCATATATTTTCATGCCCCCATAACATAAATCAACTTACAATTGTAAGTACGTCGCGGGCGAAGGCGAACCGCGGGTGGGACGGTGCAAGCTGGGACCTATCTGGATATGTCGAGAACAAGGATCAAACTATGACTCACAAGGAAGCCATGCCCCATTGGTTGTGAAGTCCTGATTTAAAAGTTTCCGTAAATTTAGAATTGAAACAGCAAAGAATTCAAACATCTGGCCGAGGGGAGTTGCACGTACCATATTTATGTCTAGAATAGCAAACCAAAAGCAGCCAAATTAAATGATAGGTATACGAAAACAAATCCCAGAAAAAATTCTATCCATAATAAGAAAGACAAAGTGTAGAGACAAATTGGAATTGCTCATTACGGAGTACCAATCCATAAAGGGTTTATTAGCTACCGAACACTGGAAATCATCGGGGCCACTTGAACAGCTTGTTATAATAGGATTTAAATTAGCTTTATGTTTTTCTAGGGGTGTAAACTTGTACCGAGGTCGAGCCATATACATAACGGAAATATTAAGAACGTGTTTGGGCATATAAGAATTATCTGCATCCAAATATTATGAATGCGTGGGCGCAGAAGTGCCAAAATACTATTGAAAAATAATCGTTGTGAATATATACAGATTTGTAAATAATATCTAAAAATATTTTTTGAAAAACTACTAGAATTTCTCAATATAGTAATAACATGTGAAGGAACACTGTTTATAGTATGAATGAAACCTTTATTGGTATAATTAATATGTACAATATAAGACAAGAGTATCACATAAAACAAGAGTACAAATCTTAAACCAGAATCATAAAGAATCATCTAATCAAAAACAAACTAAACTATATTTTTATAAACCAAAATTATTTCTCCTTAATCCTCCTGTCCCAGTTTCCGTGGGAGACTGGAAGATTATTATTATTATCAATCCCCTATCGTAGGACCTGCCTCTCATTTATATAATTTCTACTATCTGTATTACATCTTTTCTTACCTATTCACCATCCTATTCTCAATCCTTCAATTTATTTCTAATGCTTATACCCTCCTCTAAATCATTCTTTTTATTATGCCCTTTCTTAGTCTTTTCATTATCTCCAGCTCCTTTCCTTCATGCCCTGCCATTGCCTTCAGTTCTCCCATAACAGCCAATCATATCTTCACTCTAGTCTATCCTTTCAGATTATTGCATTCAATTAACCCAAATTTCCTCCTGTCTTCCATAAACTCTATACCTCCTCTCTTGTTCTTTCATCTAATATTTATTTTCATGATCTTCATATCAGCATCTATATTTTACAATCATCCTTTTTTCATACACACTAAGCCCAGATATTAAATACACTCGTATCCCTTTTTCTACTTTTACGAAAAAAGGGATACGAGTGCGTTTTGTATCAGCATGAAGCCCAAATATTATACTTTCTAACTCTTTCTATCCTCTGTCCCTCTAATTCAAACTCATCCTTTCTGCTATCCCTCCCTCCCTTTTTACACATTATCAATTTTGTTTTATGTATATTAATTTCTAATCATCTGTTATCGAAAAATCTTTGCATTTTCCTTATCATCTCATTTATATCTTCTCTTATGCTCGTCATTGTAGCGGATGCTTTAACAAAGATATGCGCCGTGTGACTAAAGACTCTCAAGAACTTTTATCAATTGGATTCAGCTTAACAAGATTCAGTATACTTAAATGATTTTATTTCTAAATTTGTTAACACAATAAATATTTTAACTGATCTGTCTACCATTGATTGACATATTCTTTAATAAAACCCAATGAAATGAATAGAAAATGGTGTATACTTTAAAACAAATATTTCCCTTCTCAAAACACAATTTATAGTGTAATATATGAAACAACAGTTTACATTGCAATATATGAAACCTACTCTTATTCAGGCAAAGCTAGATTTTCATTTAAATCAGTCGCATAGCAAAATTATTTCAACGAAATGGAAAATAAATAGAACCTTTGCGTACATGAAGAAAAATAAAACACTCAAGAAAAATAAATTGGAAGCATCGACAACGGAACAAAAACAACATGGGGCATAATAAGGTTTCTCAGTTTTCATAATAATACAGACACATAATAACATTCAGTCGGAAATATTAATGACTACCTGATAGGAGTCCTTTGAAGAATCAAGGACCTTTTGATTATATCTCCTAAATTATTAAAAAGCCGGACAGATAATGCCATCAGAATGTTGGTCCATTTACTCGAATAACGCAGACCTACCGATTTTAGCTACATTTGTTACAAGTAAACAGATACGCGTTACAGGAAAACAGAAAAATTGTTAGTGACTTTGTAAAGAGATCTTATCTTGGATACTTTGGTGTTAAGTCTTGGTGATCAAGATGAAACCCGGCCACCGAATTAGGTCTGTAAAACTTCTACACAACATTTACGACGGTGGACTCCCGGAAAAGAAAAAGTCTTAACCAATGGTTTGGAGAAAAAAGTACTTTGATCACTGCTATTTCTGTCTAGTAAATATTACTACAAATCAATCGAAATAACGGTAACAAGTGAACTTTATTATGTCTCTGCAAGTCATCCGCTCCTTCATTCAGAGTGCCGATGCTAATGTTTCTAGGACTACCAGAGCTCTGATGTCCCTCTGATCACCCTTCCGGTACTAATGAAAATGACAGTGACTATGAGATGATGTGAACAATTTCTCAATGTTTCGTTTCAACTAGAATGAGTTAAATGACCTCAACAGAAATCTCAACTTGTTAAAAGAAACTGCTCAATTAGTGGCATCCACGTTGAACGACAAAAATTTACTGGAACAAGGAACCCAAATTACATTTTACCTTACGGAAGGAAATGCTGCGCTACCTTTCTGCTCTCAAGGAGACAATCTTGTATTTTGTAACGAAATTCGAGAACTGGCAAAAATTGGTCTTCCTGAATATTTTCCAGTTGATTGGCGCCTGCTTATTGACAACTCTATGGACCAGAAGTATGGACAGTTGAGGAAAGAGAGAGAATGGAGAGGGTGCAGCTATGATGTGTAAAAAGGATATTAGAGTTGGATAGGAATACAGGGAGTGAGATTGTCATGCAGGAAATGGGAATGAAGAGGTGTTGGTTAGAGGGTGTGAAAAGGATGGTGAGGTTTGAAAAAAAAAGGTATTGAAAGAGAGAACGGGAAGCTTGGTAAGAGAAGTATATGTTGAAGGAATGCTGAATAGGAGAAGAGACGGAGATGAAAATGATTGGATTAAAGTATTAGATGGTCAACGGAGAGGTGGATAGAAAAGATTATGGGAAATGAAGATACATTGAATGAAATAGTAATAATATTGGGAGATGTGGAAAAACAAGATAGAGAATCAAAGATAATAAAGGAGCGTAAATACAATAACAGATATAAATGGATCATGGATGAAGAGGGTATCGCAAGGTATCTATTATTAGGTTTAGGTTTGATTGAAAAAAGAATGATAGCGAGACTTAGATGTGTGAATGAAGAAAGAGGTAATAAATACTGGATGAAAGAAAATGAAAGAATGTGTAGGATATGTGGAATGGAAGAAAAAGGATGGATGCATTGGATGAAAGAGTGTCTGGGAATTGAGTGGAGTGAACGGGAAAAGGAAGTAGGGGAAAACTGGAGAGTATGTTTGGGAAAGGATGGTACGGGTTTAGAAATTATGAAGAGGATTAAGTACGAAATGTATAAAATAAAGTGAAAAGGAAAGTGGGTAAGGTTAAGAATAAGGAGGTATAAAGGATAGATGAAGGGGGAAAGAAGAATGAATGGTGGAAAGAGGTAGATAGGGAATTATTAAAAAGGGGATATGCGTGAAGTATGCGGGAGGGGATATGCGGGAGGTGCGGGTAGTAGTACAAGTTGGTATTAGAAATTATTAAAGGGGAAGGTGAAGGTAAAATTGGGGGTAATTTAAAGGGAAGAAACATTGATGGGGATGAAAAGTAGGATAGCCTTCTCTTCGCCCACGGAGATATAGTATGTTTTATTTTTAGGTAATATTTTTAGGTAATATTTCAGGTCATATTTATGTTGTTGTCGAGTTATTAAGGAATTTGTAGTTAAACTATGCCAATAAAGGTTATTTATTTATTTATTTATTGACAGCTCTAAACGAAGTTTGAAATGTGTCTTTCTACACAATTAGAACAACTATGGTTTAATACCAATTCCTTACTCAATGAAAATAAAAGAAGAAAATGAAAGAAGTGGTATAATACTGGTTTAGGAGAAGATAAAGTATCATGAACAGCAATGTGTGGTATGAGTGGACTTAAAAATGGTAAACATTCTCCGTGGACAGTAAAGTGGCTACACCAAATATCCTCTGGAATAGCAGAGACAAATCACACCACTAGGTTAGAAAAGAATTGCCTAAGAGAGAAAACATGGACGTTGGGGAAAAGAATGACATTAACGGCTCCGTAGTTGAACGAGAGAAAATCCTTTTTCCTTCACTTCATATCAAATTATGATTAATGAAAAAGTTTGTAAAGGCTCATGATAAAAACCGATCAAGCTTTGCATTTACAGGAAAAAATAAAATGCCTGAGTTATTAAGGATCTTGGCTTCGTAAATTCTATGAATTAGGCTGAACGAAAAGCTTGTATAATATCCTGAATATTCCGTTACATTACTTTCCTCGCAAGAAAAACATAGCTCTATAAAAATAATGAATTCAATCTCCATGACTCTACAGAAGTCCGCTTAAAAATTAGATTATTACAGTAATAAGAGAAATGCTATTAACTTACGTCCTATTTTCTTCTCCTAGATCACGTTTCTTGCGTCGCTGCAATGCGAAAGGTTCTGTTGTCACTTCTATGCATAGCAAAATCAGCTGTTTATCGCATGCGTATTCGGTTTGTTCTAGAAGTCGAGGTCCACGTAATGAACCAGCTAAACCTACCTACAATTTATAATAATCTCGTCATATTTATATAACTTTTCATATTCGTACAATAGATTCATTTTCAAACATAAAAGTTGATGTATGCATTAATATGGATTTAGGAAAATTTTGTTTACGAAGTTGCTAAAATGGGCTTTTTTTGTTTTCCTGTTTTCTGATTGATGGTTGTCTATGCCATCTTTCACTTGTTTTGGAATGTTGCAATTTAATGATTAATTTGTTTTTAGTATATCTCAATTTCTTACAGACATTGTTAAAAGAATTACCCCCACTGGGGAATCGAACCCGAGCCTCCAGATTGCCGATTGCATTTCAGGAAAACGGAAGTACATAATCTAAGGGCGACTTTCACCAAAAAATGTCGCTTCCAACATCTAAAAGTTTAGCCATCCCTGATATTATAATTTCTCCTTACTCTTCTCGATATTTATTGATTATGCCTCGTATTAAAACAAGTCACCTATCTTTCCTATTAAGTAGTGCAACTAAATATACTTTGAGTTTACTCTCAAAGGAAGAGTTTTGTTTATATAATCTAGAAAACTGAATAACCTTACCTAGTAACAGGTATAGAAATTGTGGTTGACTGCTCAAAGGAATGGAAAGTTAATTATACTTTCTTTGTCTATGAGGAGCGCGTTAGATTGAAAGTAAATGTTATCCTAACTTATTAAAAAAAATATTATGAACAAAAGCTTAGATCGATAAACTAAGCATAAGAAATTAAAATTTTGATTAATGAAACCAGAAATATGGTTCGGAGATCTTCTACCGTGTGTGTTAATAAAGTAGGAAATTAGTTAAAAATATATTGATAACGGTAGACTTATTTATTCAAGCGATTCTTTGTAGTAATCCATGATGAGATCAATTGGAAATGTTTTAATTCGTTACTACCACGAACAATACAATTGTTCAGATTGTGACAATAGTTTCAACCCTTTCAGGTCATCTTCAGACATACAGACTAGGGGTTCTAGGATTTATATGGGTTCTATTATAGGGATGTTTAAGGTGTCCATATTGGGGCTTCGAGTGATTGGACTTAGTACAGTTAGCTGTTAATGACGAGACAATATTACGAGGGATTGTGGCTACGTGGGATTGAACTTGGTGGTGTCAAAAACTAAACGGGAGAGAGCTAACAACGAGATAGATGGGAGTAACAACACGACAACGACTACGAGGGATTGGACTACTAGAAATTGGGCTACAATCCCTAGTTTAAGTTTGAAGTTTGACGAGGATACGTTGTTTAGCATTTATTTCGCAGCCGTCTATAATAGATGCTCTCAGTTAATTTGTAAACATAGAAAAATTGACCATCGTTATGCGATACTATACTTTCATTTGAAAGACCTCAGTCCAACCATTATCAAAGCGGAGCTAGCTTCTACTCTGGGGGAGTTTACACCTTTGTTTACGATACTAAAATATCGTTGGGTGGCATAGTTAAAATGAAGCAGTACGAGCTGACAAAACGAACAGTGGTCGACTAAATGAGGTGACCACGCCAGAAATGGTGAAGAAAATTCACCAAAGGATGCTGGATGGCCGCCGACTGAAAGTGCGCGAGCTAGCAGACATGGTAGGCATGAGAAAGCTGTGTGCAAGATGAGTGTCAAGATAAGTACAAGATGAGTGTCAGATGAGTGTCAAGATAAGTGCAAGATGAGATAATGAAGCAAATATAGAGGCTTCTCTACTAATATCAGTCTTATCAACTTTCTCAGCCATTTACTAATATTTATTAATCTCAACAATTATCCTCTTTATGATCCTGATACCTTTCCCTTCCTTTCCTAAGCAGATCCTTCAGTTTTCCCCTATAGCTTTCTCATCCACACTCCATTCAATTTCCTCACATTCATTCATCCAATGGGTCCAATTCTCCTCATTTTTTCTACATATTATACACACTATCATCTTCATTCATCCGGTACTTATTCCCTCTTTTAAAATTCCAGATATGAATCTAGCAATTATTCTTTTTTCCTCCATGCTCATCCCTGAGTTTAAGTATCTAGCCATCCCCTGCTCATTTATAATCCATTTATACCTACAAGTATATCTACTTTCACTAATTTTGCCATACCACTCTTGCTTTCCAATATCCCGCATCCTTTCAACAAATTCCCCCATAATACCCCACCACCAATTATTTTCTCATTCCACCTACTCGTCGACCATCCAATCCTCCAATCCAACTTTTGTCTCCTTTCAATCCATACGTTCTCACCCCATCCCTTCCTAGATTCATCATCCCTTCTATGTATACTTCTTTCACTAACCTCCTCTCGGTCCTCTTATTACTTTTACCTCAAATCCCAACATTCTTTTCACTCCATTTATCCAATACTTGTAATTTCCTATCTCCTGCAAAACTATTTCGTGCTTAGTGTTTCTATCTAAACCCAACATTCTTTTCATACATCCAAATAGCACTCTTTCCATTCTCTCTGTTTATTCCACCGCCCACACCTTGGCTCCACACATCATTATACTTTTCACAAAAACATCCATTATCTTCAATCTCATTCCCATATTTGCTCTCTCAAATAATCCTTATTCTCTCAATCATGCCCATTGCCTTCTTGGACACCACTTCTACATGTTTCTTGTATGAGCCATTTTGAGACAACAGAAAACCTAAGTATTTGAATTTCTTTATGCAGTCTATCCCCTTATCACCAAACTTAAATACATCTTTTCTGCAATCTCTCCCTTCTTACATACCATAATTTTCGTCTTGTCAACATTCACGTCTAAACCCCTTCTAATAATAATAATAATGGACCTTTATTGGCATAAATATTGTTACATACCAGAAAAAAAAACTATATAATTCAAAATTGTTACAAATTAAATACACAATGACTTAATTAATTATTGTGTATTTTCATATTTTTTTTAAAACTTAAAATAAATTGTTCTATACTCCACTTGGCGAAGAAAAATCCATTTTCCATTATCTTCTCTTTCCTCTTTCCCCCACCCCATAGTACCCATTCCCTCTTCGTACACCTCTAACAAATCCATTCTTTTTTCCATTCCTCCCTACTAACTTAAACTAAATTTTCGAAAATACATAATTAAACTAAAATATATACCCTTTCCCGTCTCTTTTTAATCCCCTTCTTGCTTCCCCCTGTTCCCTCATTCCTTACACTATACTACAGTACACTCTTCAAAATATTTTTAAAACAAAATATCCCTAAATATTGTCAAGCCGAAAGACTTCTGTTTTTTTTATAATTTAAATACAACCGGCTGGAAGTGACCTGAACATGATATGCACAGTTTCCCTTTTTTTCTCTTTTTTCCTTTTTTCTTTTTTTTCTTTTAATCTCATTTTATTTTTGTTCTGTTTTTTTTTTCTCAGCTTTTACTTCTTTCCCCTTCCATTTATTTCTTCCACTATTCTCTCCATTATTTTACTCCCTTTCCCTCTCTGCCCCATCATCCTTTTCTCTCTAAAACTTTTATTCGAATTCGCCAGATTTAACCCCCTTGGATTATTTTCTGAACTCAAACTTGAAGAAGTGGCTTGATACTAAATGATTTCCGAAAAATGAAAAGGTGAAGTCGGCGGTTGATGGCTATTTTGAGGAGCTCGACGATTCTCACTATAAACAGGGTATGGAAGCTATTGAATATTGCTGAGAAAAGTGTATCGAGCAAAAAGGAGATTCTTTAGAGAAATAAAGATGTTTTCCCAAATTTTTTGTGTTTTCTTTGTTAGGTTGAGTTCTACTAGTACTACCCTCGTACGATTTAAAAGGTCAGTAATGTAATTAAAAATTCTGATAACCTGAATATTCATGTGGTCAAACTTTCTTCAGTCCAGTTTCCCCATAGATTTCTCGGAGTTAATTGTTACCTTTTTATATATTTTCAAACTACTAAATACATTTTTCTTAACTAAAAGGCATATAAAATGTAATGCACGTACTTTTTCTTTGGAGGACGTATGCCATGCGTCGCAAGATGTGTCCAAAGCTCTATCGCCGGTCACTAATGCACCATGCCAGATGGCTTTGTTCGGCCACGAATGATCTGTTAATACATTTTTACCGCTAAACGAATAAAGTCTCGGAGGATGTGCAAATGGAGCACCATCACCACGGAACATTTCCGACCATGAATTAAACAGTATTTCTCCTACAATAGTACATTAAGACATATATTTAGGAAATTTACTTGTATAGTTGCTAATTTAAGTAGTGCAAGTCTGCAAAATAACTAGTCATTTTAAAATTCTATATAGAATTTCATTGAGTTTCATACATTATAAGTATTCTTCAGTAGTACACTAATTGTTATAGATTGCTGCCCATTTATTAACACATACAGATGTAAGCAATAATACAGGTTAAATGTTCCAGAATAAAACGTTTAAAGGATTTTATGGTACTATACGGACTTAAATGTACTATAGTTCAAGAAAGAAAAATTGGCGATCAATATAAGTTACAATTTAGCTCACTTGGGATTCATCTCACTCATCATTCATCTCACTTGGGATGTTGCTTCGTCAAGCTGCCGTCTGCGTTCGTGGATCTCTGTAGTGCTGCACTTGTGTGCATTGTGTGGAGAGTTTTCGTATTGGTTTGAAGAAGCTGGGTAGTGCAGTAGGCAGAGTAATTTTAGTGGGATAATTAACTAACCAAAAAAGGTTTAAAAGCGGCACTCATCACAGAGGGACTGATTGCTGTTTAAAGACTGGGCATATGCTGATCAGAATTTTGAAAGTATAATTATTAATTAAATTAATTAAAATCAGAATTAATTCCAAATAAAATCTTGAAAAATTAAAATCCTAAATAAGTAGTCATGAAGCATAGCCATGTACAATATTAGCTCATAACTAAACCTTTAGCTTATTCGCTTATTCGTAAATAGGAATTTTACGAATAAAGTAAATTAAATTATTAGGCAACGAGTTTATTTATTGAGGTAACTTAAAATAATTTTAAATGACGTAATAGGATCACTGTGCGTGAATCTAAAAAAAATTATAAAATTAAGTATGTGTTCTCAGTTCAACAGAAATCATAAGTAAGATTATTTTATATTTACTGAGAAGTAATTTGATGAATTATGGACGTCATTTTTATTTAACTATTCGCACGCATGAATAAGTATTGATTTAGGCCTTAATTATTTTATTTTGAAATGCACCAATATTTATTTTATTTACATGTATGCATTTCCTAAATCATTATCAATGCATTTTGTTAAGTTTACACTTTTCTTTCATTTAATCAGCCGGGATCATAATAGACGATTCGTCGTTGTTAAGGGTTACGCGCTACAATTAAGTATGTAGATAAATTTATGATTAATTCTGAAAGATACGCACAATGGCAAAGTCTAGTGTTTTAATTTAAATAGCGTTAGGAATTTAAGGGGATTATAAGTACACGATTCTGACTTCATAAATTATAAACTGTATAACATTATAACTTTAGTTAGCAGTAGAGCATTCTTTAAGTTTTATATGAAACGGTACCTGTGAGAAAAGGGAGAATCGCTACGTGCCCAAACGTTGGGGAGTAACTATCTCTTCAAAAATAAAGTTTTGTTTCATCAAGCCAATGCACCAGTTCACACAACCGTTATTCTGATCGCCAAAATCACTGTCTTAGGGTTCGAATGCACCCTCATGCACCCTATTAAAGTTGGAGTTAAAGTTATTAGTGTTTGAATTATAATCAACTTTTATTCAGCAATTATAATCAAGTTGATTATTCAACAATTATAATCAACTAGATTGTAAGACCAATCTAGTTGTTTTAAGATTAGTGTATGTTAAGTTTTTTTGATCCAAGGATTATTATTTGAAGACAGAATGACAACCCATATATGATTAGGAATTACCTATACTAGGGTGGGCCGAAATTTTTTTTTAAGTTGTAATACGGCGGAGACTAAAAAGAGGTAAAAAACAGAAAAAAATCACATTTTTACGATAATTTTTAACATATTCAAATTAGTCTTTTCCCAAATGTAACAGCTCAAATTCTTATGTATTAAAACCATAGAAAATAATGTTTAAGTATCGTTTAAATCGCTCAACATCTTCCGGTCTCGCATTGCCTATAAAGTTAATAAAATTTTGAAAAACAATTACAATATATATCCTATTAAAATCTATTAAAAATCTCCGCAGAACAAGCCAGCCGAGAGCTTGCACCGTCACCGTTGTACACAAACGTTTTGGGTAAGCAATATTATTTCGTTTACATAATTTTCCGTATAATTATTAGATTATTTGTGTGTTACATAGCTTTACCGTTCATTCCTTATATTAGACCGTATGCGTATATATTTCCTAACGCAGAAAATAACCCACTAGCCTATCAAAATCTTCGTTCTGATTGGAAAGCCAGACACCAACGCAGCAAACTGCCTTGCAGACCCTTCCCACATCCGCCAGCTCGAATAATCCAAACTATGCAGGAATCTCCTGAGGA
>WYDF02304083.1:0-15392 GCA_009867245.2 Adranes taylori | reverse complement strand
TTCTAAATCATTATTAATACATTAATTTAAATTTATGCATTTATTTCATTTAATCTGCCTTGATTTATGAGAGACAATTTGTGGCCGATAAGGGTTGCGCAGTACCATTAACAGTCTAATTACTTTTATGTTCCAAATCAAAAAGGTATTTGGAACGTTACTAATCGCAAAGCCTTGTGTTGTATTTTAAACAGTAACAGTTCAGGGATTATTTAAATTTTTCTGCAAGAGTAAAGTAAATTGCACTGATAGTTAGGTGTTGTGCTAACATCCCAAAAACAGGAGAGAACTGCTACGATCCCTTTTAGAGTTTCTCTTTTGATAGTCACGGAAGGTAATGAAACTATTGACAAATTTAATCGTGACAATATTATTGGCTTCATAAAATTTCTTGAGGATTCGGAAATCATTTGTATGTTTTCAGTTTTCTATTGGAACAGCAGTCTAACAAGACACATTTGTTAGAAGTGGAAGAAAGCGATTGGATGATCCTGATGTATGTTTCGGAAAACACAAAGGGTGAAATTGTCATAGCCAGAGGCGTTATTTGTTCCATTTTTAAGACTTTGAGATTGTAGGATAAAAAATATTTTCAGAGCGAGGAAACTAGAAATTGATGTATAACTGCTGAAATTGTCTAGACAGGACTTCAATGGCATATGACAAACAAATTTTAGATATGAAACATTGAACTGGTTGCGCGAGAGACTTAATGACTTCACTGTGAAGCGATTAATTAAAATTTTGACGGATTTTTGTTTTGCTAATAATTTACATTTGTAGAAAAATTTACTGTCTTCTTGATAGGTGAGTTTCAAAGAACTGGCTTCAATCTAATACTTCATTCTGTACGCAATAATTTGCATGAAATTAGAGCATTGAGGTGGTTGCACTCAAATTCGATTGCAACATCGCTTTTACATGTCGACGCTGCAGTAGAGGAAGTGGGTGACTGTTTAATAGAGGAAGTGGGGGCTTTTGTATAAAACGGTTTATTGAAATGTATTTTGTAATTTTTTTTTTGGAAATGCGGTAGCGTATTTCAGCATTCAGCGGTATCGAAACCACGGATAAAACGTCTGCTCGATAGCGAACAGTGGAACTGAGTCAAAATAGAACTCAAAAGAGTCTGATGTTATGGACGTTCCAGTAGAGCCTTCAATGTTGCTTCTTGTATGATTTTTTCTATCACAGTATTATAATTTATAATTAAACCAATATAAAGATGCCTAAAATAGAGATGTTTGGCTGTTCAAAGAATATATCTGTGTTCTGAAGCGTTGACGGGGAAGTTATAAAAATTTGACAATATATTGCCTTTGTGGGTTCTATGTGGGTGTATTCTATTTATATGTATACATTGGTACCTATAGAAACTATTAGCAAATATAATTTTTCACAAAAAATGCTGTTAAAATATGCACATGTGCATGTACTGTATTATTATCATCCGGGCTCTATTATGCACCCTTGATATGAATTCAACTTGCTGCACTGCAATCAACAATAGACTCAAAGGTTAAGAAAAAAAAAATGTAATGGTGATAGGTGGGTACCTAAAGTGATAGGTGGTAATAAGTGATAAGTGGGTAACGAATATGGAGTAAGGAGCCTCAATTTATATGGATGTATTTATACCGGAGAGTTCCCAAAATTCTTCGGACCAACAGAGTTATCAATATTCAGTTCCTAGAAAGAATGAACAAGGACAGGGACTTACTAAATGTCATCAAGAAAAGAAAGTTCCAATACAACGATCATATTAGGTCATATCATCAGCTAATTATCAAAGGTAAAATCAGCGGAAAGAAATTAGTGGGACGATGTGAATCTTTGTTACGGAACGGCGGACAAGAAGAAAAAGAAGAAGGAGCCTCAGAGACTGCGTATATTATGACAGCAAGTAATACATCAGGCACTATTCAGGGTCTCATGCTTTGGAATCTTGTCTACAATAGAATATTGGCCCAGTGATTTCTTGGGTAAAAAACTTGTTAATTCCTACAGATTTTCTAGTTTAAAATGCTGAGATGAGATGCATAGCATCGCAAAGAGGGAATATTATAAATTTTGGAGGAGGGTAAGTATTATTAATTATATCAACACATAACTGACAATAGGCTATTATCCACCAGACAATAACGTCGACATTTATACTTCGTTTTGTTAGAACAACATTTTTAAAGCAAATCTGACCACACAGCCTACACCAGAACTTAACACGCATCATAGCTTATACAAAGACATTCGTTCCTTGATTTTATTTACGATCGTAGCAAATAATTATATTGCAGAAATTGCAATAAATTATGAGAACAAATTGCTAATGCATATGTGCCTAAATATTATTCCTAATACAGGCTTAGGACAAAATATTAGTAGATTTTCATCATGTGAGATATCAGCATTTAATAACATTCAATGCATTCGAAAACAATAGTTATAGTTCTCTGTATTCTCTATAAGTTATATTTCTCTAGATCAGTGGATACCAAACTTTCTTATATCTTACATCATTATAATCGGCCATATAATCATTTTCTTAATATGAGTTGTGTTGAAAGCAAAAAAGTGAATTTTTCTGATAATTTTTTTTTATAACATTGTAAGGTCGCCCACACACAGAACCTACAGCGTCATGACGTCGTATAATGACAGTGCTAATTGAACCTATTTAATACGCTAACGGAACTCATACACACGGTGCTGCTAATGGGGAGCCTAGCGACTATCACAAATGCCGCAAAATTTTCTCACAGATTAAACGGCCTTCGGAAAATCTAACTCGGGCGCCAAGTCTGTTCAAAGTGAGACCGCACTTCTGAAGAGATGTCATCCCCCGCTCCTCAGAAACCCCCTGAGGGCTCAGGTAGATGTAGTTGGCAAGTAAACCAGGTGTACTAGATTTTGCGAGTAGCTGTAATAAACTTATTTACTAATCAGTAAAACACCATTAAAGTTTTAACAAAACCATCTATTATTCTTTAGACGAACAGAGAAAGAAATATAATGATGCACAAAAAAATATCAATAATAATCAAAAGAATAAATGTCCAATTGTAAATATCAAACTAAAGCAAAAACACAATAATAATAATAATAATAATAATAATAGTGGTGAAGCAATGAACGTGATGGAGTTAGACATCGAGGCTGTCAAAAAGGTAGTTTGAAAATCAGAATTGGTAATATTCAAACAACTCCATCGGGATAAACCTATGCATGGCCAATTATATACTATCATCGCTGAATTAGAGAACGAATTGGAGCCATCACCACATTTAACATTCAGCTTCCTAAGATCTGCTGGTCTGCGATCTGAAACTGACGGATTTATTTTTGCATGCCAAGATGGTGTCATAAACACGCTTGTCTACCGTAAGAATATAACGGTCTTAGAGAATATAATGGTCTTAGAGGTGGCAAATACGAACTGCCGAACATACAAGTCCCAATCAGAGACACTGCGTCATATTCTTTCCGCATGCCCGGTGTATGCTAGAACAAAATACATCCAGCGCCATAATGCCGCCTTAAAAGTAGTGCTATATTTTCATCTGCGACATTCTTACGGTATAGACAAAGACCCGGTTGCACCCTACGTCGTTAAGGATATTGAGACCGTAGTTGAAAATGATGCCGTTAATATCTTTTGGAACTAAACTACGGTTTTCCTACAACCCATCAAATAGCCGTAAACAAACCTGATATTATGTTATTAGATTCCACTAAGCGGGATATGTTCCTTACGGAATTTTCTAGCCCCGCTGATAAAAATTTTGAAATTAAGGAACGGGAAAAAATGGCTAAATATCATGATTTGCTATGCGATCTAAGGATCCAATATCCACGCCATTCCATCAAATTGGTAGTCCTCATCATTGGAGTCATGGCAGGCGCCAGGTCCTAATAAGCTATATTAAGATCATACCGACTTGCGAGACCAAAGCTGAAGAATCAGCAAGTCAGATGCAAAAGGCCATAATCCTGGGCACTTTAAGTTTACTTCGGTCACACGACCGGACCATGACGTATGGACTTACTCTATTGTTTAGATAGTCGTTACGTGACATCTGCCCAAAGAAGAATCTCGTGTATGAGGTCGTCTTTTTAAAGGTACTGAAGTTGAGATTCTTTCGAGCTGCACGCTACAAAGCGAAAAAAAATAATAATAAGCAAAGCAAATTATTCAAACGGCGGAATAACTATTATCACAACAATATTAAATATATTAAACATATAAGCGCATAGCATATAAGCGGAATACTAATATTAGTCACTCGAATTACGGCGGTGCATGTAAAGCAAATTATTTTAATAATAATAAAAAAAAACAGTTACAAGCAATTGATAAACAATTCACAAACGCGGGATAGGTAAATGCAAATATTCCGGTACAGGCGGTGGGTACGGAAGGAGATTCGGAAATTCACTAATGTAACACCCAGAAGTTCGTTGATGTTACTATTATCAACGGGTCGTGGAGCATGAACCAGAGCCAAACATAAATGTAGCGCCCCGAAGTACGTTGACGCTACAGTGTCCGATACTGGCACAAGCCAAACTACACACTCAAGTGAAAGGTTAAAAGGAAATTTCGCAATACTCCGAAATGCGATGGTCTTGTCGGGTGACTAGCTCTAGCATATACCAGACTGATACAAACCACAACTATACGTTCTAATTAAAAGGGTCAGGAATTTTATCAACACCCCTATACCTAAGCTGCTCACTTACACAACGCCTCGAAACCCGTCGGCGTTATCTGTGAACAACACCGGTATACTCCACAATGATACACACAGGCGGTAAGGAAGTTTATCAACACCCCTAAGTTCGTTGGCGTTGACCGGTGACTAGTTATAGCATATACCACAGGTGAAAGCTTAAGCAACGCCTCGAAGCTCGTCGACGTTACTCATGCACCACACTGGCAGAAACTACAATTATACACTCTAATATAATAAGCGGTATGGTTCGGTAGTGTAGCTGCTGGCTGCTGATTTATTTTTCAAAATTTCGGATTGAAATCTTCGAAAACAAAAAACTAACTCATATACTTTTCTTTGTTTTACGCAGGAAGTGGAGAAACCTTAAAAAGGCGAAGGATGCCCGTGTATCCGACAGCGTGGGATTTGTAACCTGTGGGATAACTAAAACTCCACTTCCTGTTGGGATTGTATATAGTTTGGGGAGTTTGGAGAGTTCGTTTGAAGAAGGCTTTGAGATTTATCATCCACTTCAGCCTGGAACTGGTAGTGACTGGAATGCTTTTAGAAATTATGGTAAGCTGATAGCTTGCAGATAAGATATACGCTACAGCAATCATTTTACAGCCAAGGGAACCTGCAAAACCTTGGCCATAGCATTGTCAATTGATGAGGGATGGTTTAGTGGGATGAACTCATATACTGCTAAAATTGTTCAATTTATAGGCAACAATTTCATGCGTAAAATTGATCTCCGTGCGTACAGCTGTTAATTAACCATCTCTTAGCGCTACACACAACGCGAAACATTCAGTCATTCATGCGACATACACACATAGCTCCTGCGTCTGTACCATATCCACACATGCACACATAGGTACATATATCAGCAGCTACTAGCTATCCAGACGGAATCGAAGCGTCGCAACAATAATAATAATAAACTTTTTTGACAAAGTTTTTATCTTACGCATTGAATAAAACGGTTATACATATATTTATAAAATAAATAAATAAATAAATTCTTATCATTTAACAACAACGAAAAAAAACCATATTTAATATATTCCTAGCAAGTATTTATAATCATCTTTACTTTGAAAGGAAATCGATGCTTCCCATATGACCATTTCTAGCATACCCGTTGAAGAGTGGAATAACTGCTTTAACAATTGGTTTGAACGAATACAAACGTGCATCGACGATGGTAGCAAGTACTTTGAAAAACAATAAAGGACTTTGCTTTTTGTTAAGTTATATGCAAAATTAAAAAGACATCCCTTTAAGAACTCAAATAATATTTGTTTCAATTGGAGCATGCAAATTTTGTCTGTTAAACGATTTTCACTCCTATAAATGATTATAATATTAAATGCATAATGTATATAACGCTTTTATATGAATTAAGTCAGGCACTAAAATTTTGTAAAATCATTTGGCCAAGGTTTATAGATCTCCATTTATAATCTGTATTTTCAACCACATATTTATTTAGCATAACCTTCGTTCTGTTTCTGAAGTGACAAACGATTTTATCGCTCAATATTGAGCAATTATGATTCTGATTATTATTATTCTTAAAGTGAACAAGATATCTTTCCTTTTTATCTTGTCGCTAATGGCGATTTAATAGTTTCGATTTATTGGTGGCTACAATCAATTATAACTATGTTCTGATTATTGCAAACAGTAGGTGTACGGCCATAATTTTTAAAACAAATAGAATTTATTGTTCAAGTACTGCTAATTGTTTCTTAATAAGTTGCTGAATCAATACATTATTAATCTATAATGGATATAATGCAATTATTAGCAACAAAAATATGTATAATGCATTATATTTATTTATAAAAATATATTTGAAATGTATATAAATGTACAAACCTCAATATTATTCGTCTTGGAACTTTTAATAATATATATCTTACATATATCTAATATATATATCTTCCCTGCAAAAACTATACAATATACCCTATATACAGCCACTGGCCAAATTTTTAGTTACACTCAAGTTTTTCCGATTATTTAAGATTCAGCCGTTCTTAATGCACACATAAATTAATTTCTTATGCTGCATGTTTTGATATTTGACTTCTGACAAACTGTTTAATATCCTTTACAGTGGCAACACTGATTGCTCATATTAGAGTCAAGATGTATGTCATTATCTGTCATTCTCCTGTCAAATGTCAGACATCACATTTTAAGGTTACGCTATTTTGAATAACTGGTTTTAAGTAGACCTTTTTGACCTAAGACTTTTGAAATAACGTTTGGAGCAGACTGGATCAATGTGTTTATATAGCATCAGTGGACTGTATAATTTGCTGGTCGTGGTTCGGATTCTTTAAGGATATTTCGCGAATCGTGAAGAGGGAGGTTAATTAATGTCTACATACAACTATTAGTTTATGCAAACTTAATCACTGTGATGAATTTTAATAACGCGAGTTTACTATTAATTTAAACTAACAATTATTTAAATAACAAACTTACACTATAAACATACATGATTGAATTGAATTTAACTGGTTGAGAATAATAAATTGTGAATTTCTTATCGGCAGAGCCCGAGAGACTAAGTTGAGATGGGAGACAGCAGTCTCTCGTATACTGTACAGGAGAGCAGGTTACAATCGCGAGCGAAAATTACCCTTTGGCTTTGGTAATTCAATAAGAGCAAAGAAAAACAGTTGCAATTGTAAACTTCCAATTGACAAACATCCAAACTTCTTATAGAGCGAAAACCAAGTTAATACGAAGAAGGTTTGAACGGGAGTGTTTTGTGCGGATTCTTTAGTGACCATATTTGTCGAAAAACATCGGATGTTGGTACCAGGCCTAATTTGAGTTATTGACAAAATACAAGCGGGCGGTTTATAGCCCATTGAAATGCGTTTGCGTATACACTCAATTTTGCTTGCTTTTTCATGTTAGAACGAACTTTTGTAACGTTCGATGGGCATCACTAAACCGTTTTGTACGATTGGTTTTGTTTACGTGACAGTGAACGGAATAAAGGCTAAACTTGACAGAAAAGTACCTTTAGGATATAAAAGACCGGAAAATGAGATGTACGAAAAATTCGTAATATTTGCTTGGAAAACAGGAGAAAATATACGAAAGAGTTGACCAGTATCATACATGAAAGCGGCGTTTGCTAGAACACTCAGACATCGTCTTGTAGAAATGGGGTTCAAATGCTACACGCCAACGAAGAGACCAAAACTGACTCCAGCCATGAAGTTGAAACGTTTGGCATGGGTTAAAAGTCATCGATACCTGACGGTTGCAGAACGAAAAAACTGAATATTGGTTGTTCCAGTAATATTTGATATCCTTATGTTCCATTAGATTAATGTTTTCGTTTTATTCAATGTTTCCTTCTCAGATAAGTCTCCTTCTCAGACTCCTTCTCCTTCTCAGATAAGTATCCAACATCGAACAGATGATGGATAACTCTTCATTTGTTTCGGCGAAAACAGGGCAAAAAATATTACCTGTTAAACATCCTCTGAAGGTAATGGTGTGGTCAGTTATCAGGGGTAGGGGCACGGGATGCTTGCACATAGTCGATGGCATGCTGAAGCAGGATCAATACAAAAGAGGTTTGGGGAGACGACTGATTTCGCAGATGAGTGAATGGTTTGCTGATTCTTCTGAATGCACTTTCATGCAAGATTCCGCTCCTTACCACAAAGCTAAATCAGTAACAACTTTCTTAGAGATGAAACAAATCAAAGTTTCGCCTTGACCAGGCAATTCGCTAGACTTGAACCCAATAAATAAATCCTGGGAGCTTCTCGAATAAAAAATTTCCTAAGAAAACACCATAAATAAACAAAGTCTTATTGAAGCATTGATTAAAGTTTGGCGTCATGATGAAGAATTGAAAGAAAATATTAAAAAATGCATTCAGCGCATACCAAAACGGTACAAGCTGTAATAACAACAAAGAAAGTTTCACTAAATATTTTGTATTGTGCTTTATCTCAAATACATGTTTTTTAAAATATAAGAATATATTTTTAACTCTATTACAAATAATTATTTTATCTTAAATAATAATCAACAAAATGACAAATTCTCACTATTTTAAAATATTATACAACTTCAAACTGATCATAACGCAATTTTTGTAACTAATAAGTTGGACAGATACAGTACATATTAACAAAAATTAACTAACGACTACTAAAACCTAAACTTTCAAGTATTTATGTACCGGAAAACTCAGGAACATCCCAGGAGGATATCACATATGATAAACCTAAATAATATATACTAGAAAACACTTATCGAAAAGATGAGAATTTTCGGGGAAATCCCTAATATACTTATTAATTTCATTATTTATTTTCTATTTCATTATTCATGATTACATTCATAATACGTAAAGATTGCATAAGAAATATAGTATTAGAGGAGAAGGTGGTAATATGGGATGTGGTGATAAAATGGGAACTGTTATATTTTTGTCAAGTGCTGCTGTCTTGCTTTCCCCATGCAACACAACTTGTGACATCATACAGATAATAATGCCTTTGTTTCACTCTCCGACCACCACTGTTTGTGTAGATGTCAATTTTTTTATGCCATTGTTTTTATCAATTTCTACTTGCATAACATCTTGTTTCTAGGTGAGTTTTATTATTTTCTCACATATTTAATAATATTATTTAATTTTATTTATTATCATGAATGCAAAACAACTCCCATCCCTTTTATTTTGTATCTGACAAATTAAAATATTATCGGTATGAGTATTGATTTTTTGGGGGGAATGATTCTTTTGGGTTGTAATATGGGAATTGTGTTTTCCACTTCCCATATTACCACGATTATTTCAAGATAGTATTTTTATGATCTATCCTTACCAATTTTAATTTTTATTATCTTATTGCATTGTTGGACGGTTTTTAGAAACATGTCAAGAAACTGCATGGACCTAATTTAAAAAAATAAAAGGAGGCTATGGAATCCAAAAGAAATGGTGAAGGTAGTCAGAGAAAAAAATATGAAATTGGTGGAAGCTGTAGGTTATTTTAAAGTACCAAAGTCGACACTTGAAGAATCATATGTTGAGTTCATTGAAGAACATATCACCTGAAGTTGCAGCAGGAAAAGATCTGGGGAGGCCACCTATCCTTTCTAAAGACATTGAAGAAAACTTGAAAGAGGTTCACTTGTAACATTGATTGCTTGCACAAGTGTGGCCGGTAATTTGTCCCCCCTATGCTTATTCTCCCACGAACCAACTCATGAAATGAGCTCCCACTGGGTGAATTGGTGACTACTATCCTAGCGGATGCATTCAACGCTATCTCCTCAAATTATTTACAAATTTTATCAAATTTAGTAAACCATCAGCTGATGGTCTCCAATCTTGCTCATTTTTTATATGCATTTCTCACACACTAGATATTTGGAAGTCGTGTTGAATACACGAGAAAATCATGTAACTATCATTTACTTGCCCCCACATACAACACACAAATTACAGCATTTATATAAGACACTTCCTACAACAGTGAAGAAATCAGACAATTTTTGAAAGAGTGAGCTTACTTTAAGGTTATGACAGGTAAAATTGCAGCCAATGGTTTTCATGCAAGTAGTATTTGCCCAATTAATAGGTCAGTTTTTTCCCAAGCTAACTGCATTGGCACAGAACATGATACGATTAAAAAAAGTGGGGATTATTTTGATGACAAGGTTGTGAGGCCCACTAATCTGGTAAATGAAGGGAAAGAATTTGAAAAGCACCAAGCACAAATGTAGCAACTGCAACTGAAGAAGTTTCGCTAAAACCAAGCACAATAAATCATGTTAATCCAGAAGACACTTACTTATTCCAGTGACTATAAGAAATATAACAAATCATGGAAGAAAATCCTCTTCCACTATTCTGCTGACTAATTCATCTTACAAGAGATCTTCTGACCTTGTAGATGATAAAGTCACTAGAAAAGTGCAAAGAGAATTTTAAGTTATTTACAAGGTACCACGGTTTGAAATTTGTAAAGCACAATTGGAAGTCGTAACTTTTGTGGGTGTTGATTGGGATAGCAATTCTTCTAACAGAAGATCATATTCAGGTTTTTGTTTCCAGTTTTCTAAATCATTGGTTTCCTGGGAAGCAAATAAACAGAAAACTCAAGCACAGAGGTCGAGTATATGCCAATCTCGAGAGGAAAATTTACAATTAAGAAATTTGCTAGGTGAATTGAGGGGAAATTTTAATTGTATTTCATTATATAATGATAAGCACAGAGCCAGAGAAGTAGTCTGAAAATCCTGTATTTCACAAGCGCTCAATACATATAGATATAAAACATCATTTCATAAGTAATGCAGTAGAAAATGGTTTAAATGAGTTAAGGTCTTTACAAACAACTGATATGCCTGCTGATATATTTACTAAGGGTTTAAACAGTATAAGATTTTAGATTTTTAGAAATTTTAGGAATCGTGGGTTAAATGAATATTTTTGATCTACTAGGGGACGATATTGTACGAAAAAAACATTGTCCTTATTTTAATATATATCCTACTATGTATGTATATATATGTTATTGTTGTATCGGTTTTAAAACGTCTGACGTCGGTATCCGATGTCTAATTGTCATTCTTGTCTGTTACTCCATTGGTCTTCTCTCAGATTTCTAGCACTCATGGCTTTCCTAACACCCTCTCTCCCGCCATGTTCTCCTGGGTCTTCCTCAGGTGGTATCAATTCATGGCGATCTTAAGAAACATTGTTTCTTCCATTCTTTGGACATGTCCATACCATATTAGTTGTTTTCGCTCTATATCTGTCATTATCGAACCATCTACCCCATTCGTAGTTTAATTTCTTTGTTTTGGATCCTATCTCTTCTAGATATACCAAGTGATCTTCTAAACACATCCATTTCGGTAGCTTTCAGTTTTCTTCGATTCTCTTCGGTTATTCTCCACGTCTCAGAACAACAGGTTAGACTACTTTTAATGAGCACTTCATATATGTTATATTTACATTGTTTTGCTATATAGCGGCTCTATAGAATCCCATTTAGACATCCAATAGTTCTTCTTGCTTGAATGATTCTTTTTTGATCTCCCTGTGATATTTTCCATGACATAGTTGCATGACATTCCACCCCAAGCCACGCGTATTCACTACAATATGTTATATCGTATGATTCTAGTTGGATAATTGAGGGTTTCGCTCCTATGGGTAGACATTTTGTTTTCCTTGAGTTGAGCTTATCGTTTGCTATGATAACTTGGTCATCCGCAAATTGTAAAGTATTTAGGCATGTTCCTCCAATGCCCATGCCACTACACTTTCCTTTCCATGTTATTAAAGCTCGTTCCATGTAGATCGTAAATAATGTAGGTATACACAGCAACATTTTATTACTAATTTTTACTCTTGATGTCGAACCATCATATAAATTATTAAGCGCTCGTATTAGGGTATGGTTAAGATTGGTTTCCTGTAAGACTTTCCACAACTTTTTCACTGGAACTGTATTGTACACTTTTTGAAGATCTGTGGGTGGGTTAAACGTGTAAAGTTGAATTATCTATCTAGTAAAACGCAGCCAGCTATACTGTCACAGACAAAAGAAAATCGCGACAATAAAGTAATGATATAGGAGAAGAATGGTCAATATGTAACGTTATAAGTATTTATTCATTTTGTGAATAATAAATAATCTTTAGTGTATTTCAGTTAATGCAAATAATAATAAAGACTTAGTACAAATTCTTGTGTGTGGCTTTTCTTATATTCCTAACAATTAAATACTAAAATACGAAAAACATCCTAATAGTAAAAAACATTGTACATTTGTGAGTCAACAAGATTGCCAAAAACCGGGAAAGAAACCTTTAATTTCTATAATAACATATTTGATTCATGTTTCATTCCAAAACAAAATAAGAAAATTGAAAATTTATTAATGTCTATTTCACTATTTATGCGTGCTGAATAAACGTAAATCATTAATGCACTTCTCCCAGACTAAGAAGAAATTACGGGCAAAGAATTTCATACCGATTCAGAATTTCATGGTAAATACGCATTTGGATCGTTTGTTTCTTTGATGCATTGAAAAGCGTTTTTTCAGTGACAACCAAAATTATCATTTAAAGGTAGTGAAACAGTGAATGTAAAAATATGTTAATATTTGACAAAATATATTAATATATGAAACAATTGTTAGTAATAACGTAGGACTATAGTGAATTTTTTAGAGTAACTTCTATTTGCTGAATTTAAAAAGATTTTATTTGTAAACAACGAAGTATTATAAAGTCGATAATCTAGATAAAAATTATTAATGTTCCTTGATCCATAATAAGGGTATTATTAAATAAAATATTATATTTGTGCTTTTTTATTTTTTTACTAAAAAAATTAAAGAATATATAATAAATAATATAAATAAAAAAAATATATAAGTACAAACAAAATATTTTATTTAAAAATTATTAATGTTCCAACAAAAATTTTAAAATATGGTAAACAAGGTATTAAAACACGTACTTAGCTGACCTATAGAATCGTTTAAGAGGAATTATTTTTAAATCTACTCAAAATTTGCGTTTTTCAAATTTTTCGCCTATATACGTAAAAAAAAGTTTACTTTCGAGAAAACGATCCAAAAAAGGGATGTAACGTATGAAAAGACGTATTTTTCCATATAGAATCATTTAGCGCTAATAAAGCTATGGCTTTCTTTGATGTGCGTAGCAAATTTCCCACGAATAGCTTTAGCATCTCTTTAATTTAAATTTAATTTAATTTTTTCAATAAAATATGATATAGTTAGAACGAATTAATTTGTAAATTTCAATGATCTCAATAGTTTAAATAATTCAGTTGTACATACATTTATAGAATTCAATTATACATTATTAAATCTATTTGACTTTTCAAAATTTCACAAATTTATTTGGCAAAAGCTGTAAAATGTTAATAAACCCTTACAAAAATCAAGTGAAAAAGGCAATCTCCAAGAAGATCTAATCAATATATATATATATACTAAAATGCATACTGAATGAACATTTACAAATAAATTTCTTCAAAAATTAATTTCCAAAATTTTAGAAAATTTATAAAATAGCATACAAACTACAAAACGCCAAGAATGTCACGTTGAAATTGTGTGAGCCCTAACTGGATAAATAAATTCTACTTCCAGTTAAAACACACCCAATCCTACTAGGAATACTAGAGCAACGATATCTGATTTATTTAGGCCGTAGTCAAAACTAATAAAAGGTTATTTGGGCTCTTAATAAATTCATACACTAATAAAAGTAAACAATGATGCTTGGAAGCTTGCTTGCTGAGAACAAGATTGAATTTTAATATAGCAAGTACGATACAAGAATTAATATAATATAATCATAATAAAACGCCATTGGCTTTAAAATGCTCTATTAACAACAAAATAATTTATTTTATATGCAACAACAAATATTGAGAATCTATGAATTTTGCTAAATTATAAAACAAATACTGGTTAAGATTTATTCGATCTACATAAATGTTAATACGCATATAATTTTTCTCTCATTTGGAAATATATAAAACAACGGCCCAAGCAACATTTAACTAATGATAATAATAAGAGAGTAATTAATAACGGATTGGTCGACTGACAATATAACAAAGTATAGTATGGTTTTGATATATTTGATCGGGAGAAAGATTTATTTTTGAACAATAGAATTTAGTCTCAATTTGTAAGTAAATTTAAAACTAGTAAGCAATTTCTAAATAAAAGTTAATTATTTGTTAGCTTGTTATTAAATGAAAGTTCGTTACATTGAATTAAATTATGTATTCAGGTTAAATAAATAAATTTTGTGTTTTCAAAGTTTTTCAGTTCCCTAATCAAGATTAATAATAAAATAAGCGCCTACTTACATCTGAACGTCTGCCATTATTTTCACGTCAACAAAAATAATAATAAGGAATCTACGCGTAAATAAAGACTGATTAAGAACTAATTAAAATTTGTTAAGAGCTAGCATCCCTTTACCACATAGTTTACGCTTTTATACTATCAAGTTGGCTTACCACATGTGCCAAGTTTGATGCATGTGCCAAGTTTGAAGCATCTCACTTCTATTAAAAGTCAAGTACTTAATTTACTTGTTCTTCTTTATAACAACATGAACGAAAAATTCAATGGCGTATTTTCTCTTCCCCTTGTTTCTTGCGTCGCGGCTAGATTACTCTTCATCTCTAAAGTACCCCTGTATCCTGACTCATTACGCATGACTATTTTTTAGATAGAATGAATCTATGTTTTATTCCGAAATTAATTTATGAAATTATAATGATAGATTGCTACATTGTTTTATGGAATTTATTGATTTTAACGATTTCCTGTTATATATATATATATAGTAGGACATCGATTACCCGAAATTGGGACAGTTCGGATAAACGAGAATATGGATAATCGGACAGTTGAAAAAATATACAAGATGTGTTAAGTAGGTTACGTCATTGACGAGTAACATTTTTATATATAACATAATATTTCATTATATTATAAAATATTTTTAGAATAGTAATATTTTTAACCCAAAAATGAATAACTAAATGTAAACAATAACGAAAATTAACTCTTTCAAAAATTACACAAATAATAAAAAATTTAATGTTCGGAT
>WYDF02304072.1:0-15393 GCA_009867245.2 Adranes taylori | reverse complement strand
TTTTTCGAAGTATTCTTCGTTCACAGGTAGTAAGTTTGTGCACTTGCGCATTAGAAAGTGTAGAATATAGAACAGCTCTATAGTCTATCAGTGGCCTAATATAGATTTTATAAGTGTGATTCTATATGACAGCCTCTAAAGCGCCCTCTGAGTGTGGAGATCAGGTTCACGCGTATGCGTACCCTGGAAAGAGTGTAGTTAAGGTCATAATTCAAGTTAAAAGTTCTATTGAACCAGACACCTAGATAGCAGATTTCGTCTTTTAACTAAATGTGTTCGTTCCAGAGTCGGAGTTTGATGTTTACTTTTGAGATGGTTGGGATGCTGAATGTAGATGGCTTGAGTTTTACTCGGATTAGGGGTGATGCGCCATTTTTGCGCCCATTTTGAAAAGTTGTCTAATGATGACTGTAGATGACAGTTTGCAGTTTCCGCTTTTACGGAGCATGCCCAGTAAGCTGTGTCATCAGCATACAGAGCACTATGGGTACCTGGAGTGGTTGTGGATTGGAGATCATAGCTGTACATGATGTACAAAAGAGGAGCAAGGACAGACCCTTATGGCACGCCAGCATGAAGTTGTATATATCTGGAGAGCAGTCATATCTTTCCGACCGTACCACCCAATTTTAACTTGGGTGGTACGGTCGGAAAGATATGACTGGACCATCTTCAGTGTATTAGAATGAAGGATATGAAGCTCATGGAGTTTCCGGACTAACCCGGCATACCAAACAGAGTCAAAAGCATGAGAGATGTCTAGAAATACTGCCAAATACATGTTTCTTCAAGAAAATAGGGCTCGAAAAGGACATTAATAGGTACTTAATACGTGGTTTCCAGATAGTCAGCGAAAAGTTCAGCTTTATCAGTGGAGTTGTTTAGAATTTGAATTATTTGATGTGGCTTCAACCCAACACTCTTCCCTATACGCAATTATATTGCGCCGAACAAGAGCATTGAGTCTGTTCCACTCAGATTTAATGCGAGGGTCTCTCTGAGTCATATACCGACGATAAATTGGGCCATCTAATTCGACATGGAATCAGTTTTAAACCTTTTTTAGCGCTCAGCGTAAAGCTATCGATTGCACAGCACAGCGGTAGGCTACGTCAGAACATTTCGAAATTATTTTGAGGCCCTGATTCCGGGCCTGCTAGATGAAGCATATGAAAATTACACAATTTAGAAACGAATTTTGGTTCATTTGGACCTTCGATCGAAACGGATTTTCGCAAACCTTAAGGATAGCTAGGAAATGTCGGCGAGTACCACAGCTGTAGAGGCCAATTTATTCCCTTTCAACAGTCCTTTGAGTTTATTCTGTTTTAGAAACAGTTTACGTTTCTCAAGATTTTTTTCTGTATTTCCACATGACGAAAATGTAAAGGATTGACTAAATATAAATGGGATGCAGGCTGGTTGGCTTAGTTTAAATATTATAATTTAATAAATTCCAGCTGTAGCAAGTTTCTATTATATTTCAAAAAACGTGTTATTTCTTAGAATCCGGAAGTCAAAACGTAATGAAATTCCAAAAATATTAAAGGAAATTAGCAAAGAATTCCAAATCGTTTAAGATTTCAGTATTTTAGTGAAAAAGACAGAAATTTGAAAACCGACTGTGTTTGAGGAACGCAAAATCGAACCTTCTTTGGCGCACACAGTAAAGTTGTAATTTGCAAGGTTATGTTGTGAGAATGAGAATTGAACGTTGCGTGCGGTATGTAGGCTATATCAGAAGATTTCAAAAGTATTTCGAGAGCCTGAAATTGGGCCCACTACATGGAAGATGTAGAAATTTTACATTTTTGAAACGTTTTGTTGTTCATTTTTTTTTTTCACTATACGGAAAGCTAGGATGTATTGGCGAGTACAACAGTTGAAATAGCCAACCTATGCCCTTTCAACACCCCTCTTAATTTGGAACATCTTGCGTTCCTCAAGATTTTTCTCTATATTGCTACGTACCAAAATTATAAGGAGTTGAATGAAATATATTTGGGATGCTGGCAGGTTATCTTACTTTATAAATTATATTTTAATAAATTCGAACTGCAGTATGCTTCTAATACATTCGAAAAGAAAACGTGCTATTTCTTAGAATTTGAAAGCAAAAATATAATGAAGTTGCAAACATATTGAAGAAAATTAATAAAATATAGCAAATCGTATAAGATTTCATCGTTTGACATAGTACGACTCTCAAACTTTTTTTTTTTTTTTTGGTAAAAGCTATAAATTGCATTTATAGCTTGTAAAAGCTATAAATTGCATTTATAGCTTTTACCATTTTACAGTAAAAGCTATAAATTGCAAAGATTTGTTATGCAAATGAGGGTAAAACTGCGTGCGGTGAATTGTGTCAGAAGACTTCGAAATTATTTTCAGGGCCAAAAATTGGGCCGACTACATGAAGGATATGAAAATTGCACAATTACGAAACGTATTTCCATTCATTTTTTATTTTAGTCGTTTCTAAAAGCTAGGAAGTGTCACCATAGATGGAAAGATGGAACGGGTAATTTATTCTCTTTCAAGTTCCCTTTCAATTTATGCCCTTTTAGTAAGGTTTTGCGTTCCTCAAGATTTGTCTGCATATTCCTACGTACTGAAAATGTAACGGGTTCAAGTAAATATAATTGAAATGCAACCACGTAAGTGAATTGCTGTAAATTTCTATTAAATTCGAGAAAAAACGTATAATTTCTTAGTATCTGAAAGCAAAAATATATTGGCATTGCAAAAATATTGAAAATAATTAATACAATATTTCAAATTGTACAGGATTTCATCATTTATGGGAAACAATAAAATTCGAAAGAGAACTGTGTTTCACATAGTACCAGTGCCGAACCTTTTTTGGCGCCCACTGTAAAGCTATAGATTACAACGTTGTCTTGTGAGAATAAGAATTAAACGGTGTGTGCAGTAAGCTGTATCAGAAGAGCTCCAAATTATTGCAGGCCCGAAATTGGACCCGCTGCATGAGACAAGTTAAAACTGCACAATTTCAAAATGTGTTCTTATCTATTTTGAAACCTAGCCTTCTCTTTCAAAAGCCTGAATGGGCAATTTATGGTCTTTCCAAGGCTCTTTCAGTTTATGTCCTTTTAGGAACATTTAGCTTTCCTAAACATTTTCCTGTATATTGCCACCTATAAAGATGTAAAGAATTGATTTAAATATAATCGGAATGCAAGCAGGTTACTTAGTTTATAAATTATGTTCTGATAAATTTGAACTGCACAAAATTTCTATTACATTTGAAAAAAACTTGTAATTTCCTAAAATCTAGAAGCACAAATTTAATGAAACTGCAAAAATATTAAAGAGAATTAATAAAGTAATCCAAATCATACTTTTGGGGAAAAAATTTAATTTGTTAAGCGATTTGGTCTGATATGTTATTAGTTTCACCGTCCATAGTAAAGCTAGGAAAGCGAAGGAGTGCCAGCAAGTATCACATTTGGAAAGGCCAATTTATGGCCATTCAACAGCCCTTTCACTTTACGCCCTTTTCGGAACATTTTGTGTTCCTCAAGATTTTTCTGTATATTGGCAGGTACAGAAAATATAAAAGCTTGAATGAAATATAAGATTTCATCAGTTTTGTGACAACAAATTGAAAACCGACTGATTTGACATGGTATCAGTTTTAAATGGTATCTTGGTAAATGGCGTTCATGTGAAAATTGCACAATTTCGAAATGAATGTTGGTTCATTTCGACCTTACTTTCAAAACGTATTTTCGACCTTACAGAAAGCTAGGAAATATTGGCAAGTACCACAGTTGGAGAGGCTAATATATGCCCTTTTAGAAACAGAAGGTTAAATTAAATATAATTGGGACGCAAGGAGGTTATCTTAGTTTAAACATTATATTTCAATAAATTCCAACTGCAGTAAGTTTCTATTACATTTCAGAAAAACGTGTTATTTCTTCGAATCTGGTAAAAATGTAATGGAATTCCAAAAATATTAAAGGAAATGAGTAATGAATACCAAATGGTGAAGGATTTCATTATTTTTGTGAAAAAAACAAAAATTTGAAAACCGACTGTGTTTGACATGGTACCAGTATCTAAACCTTTTTGACGTCCACAGTAAAGCTATGATTTGCTAAGTTATGCTGTGAGAATGAGAATGCAACGTGCAGTAGGCTCGATCAGAAGATTTCGAAAATATTGCGAGGGCCCGAAATTGGGCCCCGCTACATGAGACATCTGAAAATTTGACAATTTTGAAACGAATTTTTGTTCACTTTTATCGGCTATTTGGAAAGCTATGGAGTGTCGGCGAGTCCACAATAGGAAAAGCCAATTTATGCTCTTTCTACACCCATTGTAATTAGCGCCTTTTCACGAACGATTTGAGTTCCTCAAGATTTTTCTGCATATTGCTACGTACTGAAACCTAAAGGATTAAATTAAAAATAACCTGTATGGACGTAGGTTAGCTTAGTTTATAAATTATTTTCTGATAAATCCGAGCTGCAGGAAATTTTTATTACATTCAAAAAATACGTACTCTATCTTAGAATCTGAAACCACCAGTGTAATGAAATTGCAATATTAACAAAATATTACAAATCCTGCAAGATTTCATCATTTTTTTGAAAATATTAAATTTGAATAATCGACTTTGTTTGACATGGCTAAAGCCTCGAACATTATTTACCGTCCATAGTAAATCAATAGATTGCAAATTTATGTTATGCGAATGATAATTAAATGGCAATTAAATGGGAAGATTTGGAAATTATTTTGAGTTGCATAATTTTCAAAATGTATTTTAAAACATTTTGCGTTCCTTAAGATTTTTCCGAATAAATCATAAATCATATTTATTGAAGCAAGCGATTACATGTCATGTAGAGATATATAAACATTTGCTAAGGTCGTAGAAGATAACAAATAGAGAGTAGGAAAAAAAATATATAAATGTACATGAATAACTATATATATATATATATATATATATATATATAAACAAAAATTGAGGTGTTACAAACATAGTTATAAACAGAAGGAAAATACAGAAATATGGAATTAAATTTTATTACAGTAATCATAAAACTCATCGATTGAATATGGAGCAGAGTCTATCAGTAATGTTTTTAATTTGCTTTTAAAGCTAAAAAACTCATACATAATTTTAAATAATTTGGTACTATGTTATAAAATTTACATCCAGTATAAAAGACACTTTTTTCAAAAGAACTTAAATTGTACTGAGGCAGCAAAAACAACTCCCTGTGTCTAGTAGGAATACAGCCACTTGCCGAAAAATGTAGAAGGTTATTCTTGAAAAACGTATTATTTCTTAAAATCTGAAAACAAAAATGTAAAGAAATTGCAAAAATACTAAAGACAGTTAATATAGTATTCCAAATTGTATACAATTTTATAATTTTTGTGAAAATAATAATTTTATAATTTTTGTGAAAATAATAAAATTTGTTAATCGACTATGACATGGTACCATTATCAAACTGATTTCTGATTTCTAGTACACTCGAGAAAACGTATTATTTCCTAGAATCGGAAAGCAAAAAGGTAATGAAATGCAAAGTATTAAAGAAAATGATTAAGGTATTCCAAATCGTACAAGGTTCAATCATTTTGATGAAAAAAATTATATTTGAAAGCCGACTGTGTTTGACATGGTACCAGTTTCAAACTTTTTTTGGCGCCGACGTTGAACTTGCATACAATCAACGTTGAAGTAGAAAGTTTTAAAAATTAATTGTCCAGGCATTCATAGTGTAACGGTTGAATATCGGATTTCGTAGTTCGATGTCATGAGACCTTACGCCTATATTTGGAACAAGAAAAGGTGTTGATAACAACTATAATGCTATGTTGGAAAGACGTGTCCACCTTGCCTCAATTCTTATAATATAATATTCTTCATCACAATTTTCGAAATTAACACCTGTTTATTTAATATTCGTCTTACCGCGTAAAGGTAAATACTACGTAGATTCTTCATTACCCTTTATTATTTTATTTATCTCCAGTGAAAGAACATATATAGCTATGTAAATGAAGGAGCAATTATTTAGTATATAGTAATATAATATACATCTTTATTTAACTCACAACTTTGACGAATTAAGCCTCCCATTGATAATTTTCTCAAGTGTGTAGCACTCTGAATGAAAGATTGCGAGAGTCCATTACCGGTCTCTTGGTCCCTGGTCAGGAAACAGGCATTTTTCAAAGGCACTGTTATACAATACCTTTTACACAACCCCTTCCGATTTCCATCCGCGAAACAGTTTTCCCTTAGGGTTATTATATATAGACCTCATCTCTTGTCCAGCATGGTGAGTGCAAGAGAAGCATTGTACACATATCTGAAATTTAACAAATTGCAGAATAATTAAAACCGGCCTTAGTGAGGTATTATTGTGAACGAAATCATTTAAGAATCTCTAATAAAAGAAACTCTTATTTGATCGTAGTTAATGGAACAAGAATTGTTAGAACAATATGAAATGAAAATGGAGGAACGGATAAAATTATTAGAAGAACATCAAATAGAAGAAGAGAAACTGCTCACGATAAAAAGTGAGCCATTGAGACAATATCTTATGCGACACGTGTTTCCTACATTAACAAAAGGATTAATGGAAATAGCTACAGTTAAACCACAAGATCCAATTGATTTTCTCGCCGAATACTTATTCAAAATGAATCCAGAAGGGAAAATGTTTAATCCTGCTTATACAAGAGATGGAATTCCCAAAATTTAATACACATAAAAATATTAACACAGTAGGACCTCGATTATCCGAACGTCGATTATACAATTCGACGATTATCTGAACACTCAATTTTTTATTATGTATGTAATTTTTACGTTAATCCTTGCTATTGTTTACGTTTCGTTATTCATTTTTAGGCTAAAAAGATTACTATGCTAAAAATATTATATTATAAATAAAAATATTACTCGTCAATGACGTAACCTACTTAACACATCTTAATAATTTTTCAAGTGTTCGATTATCCGAATTTTCGTTTATCCGTACTATCCCGGTCCCAATTAGTTCGGATAACCGACGTCCTACTGTATTTTAGTAGATGTAGCCAATGGTTAATATTTATTTGTATTATTTATCATTATTAAATATGTTCCAATTATTAAAATTGAATTGTTAGATCAATTCAGTTATCTTGGAAAATAAATTACCGCATATCTGGCTTTTCTTAAAAGATGTATAATATAGTTAATTGTAACAATACTGTCCGCCGTCCCTATATCTCTAATGAATCCATTCTGAGAGTTTGACAGAATTCCCTTCATCCTTACTTCTTCTTCCAACCTCATATTTATAACCCTCGCATACAGTCTATATAGCCCATTCATAATTGTTACTCCCTCTATAGCTTTCTACATCCATTCTGTTTCCCCTCTTATACGCTGCCACAATTTCTCCTTTCTTCCATTCATCCGGCACTCTTTCCGCTTCTTTAAATATTTAATTCATCCATCTTACCAACGCGCTTATCCCCTTCTCATTCATACATTCCCATGCCTACACAGGCACCCTAGTCGGTCCTGCTACCCCTCCGATTTTCATTTTCCACATCTCATTCCTAACCTCTTCTGTACTTATTTCTACCACCTCGCTTTCTTCTATCCGCACTAATCATCTTTCCTCATCCCCTGCAAACCTCCCATTTCTTCATTATTCCCTTGCTTCCTACACTTCTCCTCCCATTCTCTTATACCTATATTACACCTTTCTCTTTTCCTTCCCACCATCCCCCTTCTTCTCATATATCTCCATACTTCCCTCTCACAACTTATTTTACTTAATTCCTCCCCATCTTTTCTCTCGCCCTTTCCTTAATCTTGTTCTCCTCTAATATCCACTCCTCTTAAGCATCTATATAATCATCCCCTTTCGCCTCAACCTCCATCACTCTTCTCGCTCTCTAAATTTTTCTTCCTTATTCATTCTTCATCCACTTCCATAAATTCCCCTTCTTTATTTTTACCCATCTTCCTCTTCTTCATCCTTTCCAGCATCCCTATTGCCACTCCTGTCATCTGTTCTATACTGTTCATTCTTTCCCAATCCACTTTGTTCATTCTAGCAACTATTTTTGTGCGTGTATAGAATTTAAGTGCAAAATTATGAAGCGACCATATCATTTAACCAATGATGAATGTGTAAGAGCTTCAAGTTTGTTAGAAGAAGGACGTACAATGCGTTATCTAGCTAATTTGTTGGGCGTTAATCATGCGACAATCAGTCGAATGGTTAGAAGATTCAGGGAAACCGGATCGCCCTGGAGAAGTCGTGCTCTAGGTAGAAAACAACTCACAAGTTGCATAGATGATCGTTTTTTGCAAACTGCAAGCTTTCAGAAATAGGCGAATAACAAGCACAGAACTCAGTAATCAGATTGAAGTCTGCAGTAGTAGGAGACCTGCAGTTGGACCATTACGAACCGCAGCAAACAGCATACAACGTTTGAGATTTGCCAAAACTCATGTAGATTGGGCAGTTGAATATTGGAAGCGAATTTTGTTTTCGTATGAGACTAGAGTAAGTTTAAAATCTCTAGATGATCGCGAAAGTGTACGGCAAAGAACCTGAGAAAGATATCGTGATTGTACAATCAATCATAGGGGCCCTTTGGTGATAAGACTTCACATGACTGGGGAGCTATTTGGTTTGACGCCCGCAGAGTTAATCCCTATTCGCCAAAGCTCGATGAATGCTGAATACTACCTAGAGAACATTATTCAGGACCATGTAATGCCTTTCGCATCATTTATAAGGAACAATTTCATGTTCATGCAGGATAATGCGAGGCTCCACATCGCTACACAAGATTTGGATTACTTCCAAGAGGTCAATATGCAAGTCATGGACTGGGCACCACGAAGCCCAGATTTAAATCCAAAAAAGCACATTTGGCATGCTCTAAAAAGATTAATTAGGCGACATTTACCAGCTCCTATTAATGTCCAGGAATTGGAATAAGCCTGACAGACTCCCCTCCGCGAAGATGCTAATGGGGAGCCTTAGCGACAGTCACCGATTGCGCAAACAAATATCTTAATACTACAGAACTTTCTATCCTCCAGAAATTAGTTGTCCAGGTATTCTCGTTCTTGCTTGCATCTGAAATAAACTTACCCACTAATGTGTGAAACAGCATTAAAGTTTAACAAAACCGTCTATTAGTCTTTGAAAATACAAAGAAAAAATGCACAAAAAATGTCAACTAATTAAATGTCAAAAATAAACAGTAGCGCATTAATAGCGGTAAGCAAATATTAAATTAAATACATTAAAATAATCTAGCAATCAATTAATAAGCGGTGCATATAAAATGTGCGGTGATATAATGAAATAACAACTATGCGGGGAGCATGTAAAAGAGGGATATAATACAACGGGGATTCATTTTAGCACATAGAATCGAAATATCGTACAGCAAAGAATCCTAAGAAACCACTATAACTCACTTAACACTCCGGCCGAACAGAGATGTTAAGCTTACTCGTGCCTTCCGGTTGTATTATATCCCGCTTTTACGTGCTCCCCGCATAGTTGATTCATTGACATATCACCTCATGTTTTATATGCGCTGCTTATTGATTTCTAGATTATTTTAATATATTTGATTTAATATTTGCTTACCGCTATTAATGCGCTATTCTTTATTTTGACATTTAATTAAGTGACCTTTATTTATGCCTGTTTGCCTTAGTATTTTGAAAGAACAATAAACGGGTTTGTTAAAACTTTAATGCTGTTGCACTCATTAGTAAGTTTATTTCAGCTGCAAGTAAGAACGTATCCAGGTGTTCTGGAGGACCTGGGGGACAACAAGAACAGTTCCAGAATGCGGTCTCACGATCAACAAAACCAAAAAGAGAACATGACAACACCACACAAATAAAGCACAATATATATAACGCAAGGAAGAAAGCATGCGGTTCAGATTATATTCATTAAAACGACGTATCTTAATATTTTTATCATAACTTTATTGTAATTTCTAAATGCTATACATAATAATAGAATTAATAATATAAATCTCATAATAATAATTATTTCATGCTCAACTATAAAGCGACAAAAAGCCATACTTCACGATGTCTTTTTGTGTTTATTTATCAATTCTTACAATATATATATATATATATATATATATATATATATAATGCGTATTAATGCGTTTTATTTATTTTATATAAATATATCAATCAAATAATCTTATTAGAAAGTGCGGAGCGCGTTCAAAATTTAAACAATTGAACGACCTTTTAATTCTTATATGCTAGAAAGAAAATTACAATAATCTTCTTCTAGAGAAATTCTATTATTATACGTGCTCTTCAGGGAAGTTATTTATTCAAATTGATATGGCTAGGCAGGTCAATGATCAATGTTTTAATCTGAACACGCCCAGTTTTCTATACTGTTTTATTTATATATTTTATCACTCATCAACTAGGCCACTGTAATGAATACAATTTGTTTCTCTTTATTATCTCATAGTATTAGAAATTCGAAACACAATTTGAATCCCGTGACGCGTTCATTGATAATATAGAAATTTTAGTTAATCCTCTCTTTTCAGTTAGTGAAAATGCGTGTCTAAAATCATATCCATGTTCGCCATATTATGCTCTACCACTTTGAGAAAGGTTGAAATGAAGTACAGTCATTTCCCGAGCTCAACGAACTTTTTGGCGGAGGAACAATCAGCAAAAGTCAAGTTGAAATGTGGGTCCAGAAGTTCAAATCGGGCGATACAAATCTCACGACGAAGAAGGAAGAAGTCAACCATCAAATTTCGACGACCATGCACTTTTGGCAGCCGTGGAAGAGACTGAAAGCTTGACAACGAGAATGTTGGCCGAAGACTTCAATGTGAACCATTCGACCATCGTGCTTCATCTGAAAAAGCTCGGAAAAGTATGGAAATTGACTGAATAAGTCTCCGACGAACTCTCTGACAACAACAAAGCCGAACGTATCCGAATTTTCACCGAATTGCTGCAGCGAAACGAGCAAACTCCGTTCCTGAGGAATCTAGTCAGTGGAGATGAATCGTAGCTTATCTTTAAACATAACAAAAGAGAGAAGGTTTGCGTTGCGCCAAGTGTTTCACCCAAAGGAATACCGAATGGCGTACACTGTAAGAAGGCAATGTGGTGTGTTTGAGGAATCATCCAATGGGAAATCATCTCAAACGGGATTTGTTAATGGTGGAATGACGACGATGAGCGTCAAAAGTGGCAGATTCCGGACGAAAACGCTAAGCGGGAATTAAATATCAACAGCGACGTCTATCTAGCTCAACTTATCCGCATTTACGCCGGCACAAAAAGAACCATATCATCTTCCACCATAATAATGCGTGTATCCATGTTATCTCCGATGAAAGAGCGTAAAGATTATCTCGTCGCAAAATTGGCTCGCTAACAAAGTTTGGACGGCTTGGTGAGCGTCATTAAAGAATGGATTACCTCTAAGAACAGCAACTTCTTCGCCCGTGGATTCGACCGGCTAGCAAGTAAACGGAATGGAAGGGAGCAAGTAAAGTTTTTAACGGAACTAACTAGTTTTGAAAAGCCTACAGCGAAAACAAGAAACAAAGTTTAAGGCACTTGAACTTTAGAAAAACAAACATGGATGACCATTTCTTTTTTTGAAAGCAATAAATAATCTTGATATTATTTTGTAGGCAACGTATGTGAAAACCTCAGTAAAATAAATTAAATACCTGAGAAAAAAATTTGCATGTTTCAACAAGTTACATGGGAACAAGTTTCTTTCAAATGACGTCGCGGTACATTGCGTTCCAAACATTCACCGCGATAGAAAAACGTTTAAGAAACGACCTTCTTTTAAACACAAAGGTCTGAGTGTAAAGATTGTTTAAAGTCGTTTCTTTAAACTTCATCCAACAGGAAGGTTCTGGGCTCAATTAGAACAAAAACTTTATTAAAAGAAAAAAAAAATCGGCATCGCATACGAAATAATGTTTCATGCTTATTTACTGTGAATCTATTTGTTTTTTTTTATAACAGAAACAGGAGTTATGTAAATGATAACATTTTAAATGGATTATGTTATAGAGAACCAAATACAATTCATTACATCAGCCATCTTAAACCTATCAGTACGTCGACGGATACAAAAGATTTGATAACAATAAAATAAATTTTACAGCTAAAATGGAAGAATAGGTCTTGTGTTTGTTATAAATACAAATTTATCATTTCAAGTAACCAATAAAGACCTTGAACGTTAGCAAAAATCAACAAAAAACAAATAGCTATTGCGCGGAAAGTTAATTATTCTAACATTAAAAATTGCTGTAATAATCGCCAAATATCAACTTCAACAAAAACAATTAACTTAATTAACGATAACATTGAACAATTTAACTCATCTGCACTAAATATAAATATAATTGAGTATAATAATTAAATAATATATCAAAAACATTTAAGTCAGTATATTTACGAATTATGGAATTGCAGATATTTTAATCTCAAATATATACAAATTGTTTGCTAAGAATATTTACAAAAGAATAAAATTACAAACAGCCTGCAGGTTAAGTAGCTGGACACTTGAGAACAACCACATTTATAGTATAAATTGCTATTTAACTAATAATATACATTTAAAATTTATACCATGAGTAAGTAATGTTTTACAAAGAGTAATCTCATGATCAAAATAAAGTGTAATTTTTACTTACTATTTTATGGTAACCTGATTCTGCCACCTCTTAATATAAATAATTTAACACAAATTATTAATAAATCATTTCTTATAAACAAATAATTGCATAATTTGAAGCCTAATAAATAGAAATTTTAAATTTGTTTTCAATAAAATAAATATCTCGAAATTCTGCTTTGGAAAAGTTTACGTAAGGCGCTTGTGTTACTTATTTATCGGTTTTCCTGTCTTCCTCAGGACTCTACAAGCGATGGCCAGAGGGATCACAATCGACACTTTGGGAACCAGTGAATTAAACAGAATAACGCTAACTATAAAAAATAATTTCAAAATTGTGCTTTATAATTTGAAAAAAAATCGGTGCCATTTATATCTCAAAATAAATACATTCTAAAAGTGCAACATTCTGGTACTATTATTGTATTTCTCATTCCCAATATAAAAATATTTTTCTTAGAAGTGCAAATGACAAAGCTATTCGAAAAATAACTGAGTAATTACTTCGGATCAAATAACAACTTGATATAAATTGCAATCCATTGAATTATAGTACTTGAATTACAGTAATAGGTATCAACAGCACACGAATCAAACTCAACAACATTTACCGTATCACAGAGACCGTGAACCTTAGCAAATTCAGTAGCCTACAAATATCAATTATCGATTTTCAAGAATTTGTAACAAAAAATACATCACAACATATCGTTATTGGCCATCATTCACAAGTGGAAACGCATCATTTGCGTATTGCGTCAAAACTGCACGAATTGCGAATATAACAATAGCAGTTGATCAATGTGAATAAAGTAATTTATTTAGTACAATTAACTAATTCCAAAAAACTATGAGACATCATTTTGATTTAATACGAATATTTCCATATCGTCCGACTTAACCCACATTTGTTACGCTTCGATGATTTTATACGCCATATATGTCACGTTCCCCAATGTGTAGTGGAATTATAGAATTATTCCCTATTTTCTTGCAAAACTACTAAGTAACATTCATGTATATAGTTTTCTAAAATTGTTATATTGATAACCAAATAGAATTCAAATATGTAAACACTACGTGTGTATTACAGCATTCCAATTCAATATATTTTTTTAAACATACAGTCAACGACACAGTTGAGAAGGGTCTATGACATTTTTTAAAAATGTCTTTTTTATATATAATCATTAGATAATATTTGCATTATATGATAAATAAAATAATGAGTTATATTACAAGACAGTTCCAATTTTCTGTTTATATTCAGAGTCAAATTGTTTCTTTTGTGTTATTACTAGTATTATGATTATACTGTAGGATATATAAAGCTGTATATTATAGAAAAAAATATATGTGGTCTATGAAGAAAGCAATTCTTCTAAAAGGGGTCTATGAGAGATAAAGGTTTGGGTAACCCTGATGTACAAACTGTAAATAAACGTAGTATAATTAAATGTTATTTAATTCATAATCATAATGCTCGTTTAAACTATTCATTTTAAGCCCCTAATGTTAACTTCGAATATTCTCCCAAGGGAAGGATACCACATGATGATCGTGACATATAATGCAGTTTCGGTTCCGGAGATTTTTGAAGTAGTAGGATTTGGGATCATCTTATCCATCATACTGGGAGCAGTTTGGAGGTTTTGTCAGAAGAGATTCGTCATGAAATTACGAAGAGCCAAGCAGAAATCAATGCGGTAGAAAATTATAAAACTGCTGATTATTTAATTTTCATATATGTATATTTATTTATGCAATAATTATTATTTAAAAAAGGAAAAATTTTCATTTTTCCTTTTTATATTTATATCTCTAATGTAATGTGGGGTATTCAGGAAAATTTATATGGATACATTAAGTAGATTGAAATCAGAATTAGATACATTTTGTTCGAAGTTAATTAAAGATAATCAAGAACGTAGAGTGGATAGTAGGGTGACTGCATTAAAGTTAGATAAATTGAAGGAATTTCACAAGAAAGTTCTGTGAAGAAGTTCTAAGGAAGTTGATAGATTCTGTTTTATTGTACGACTGCATGTTGAAAGAAGACAGTAGGTGATTATTAACATATTTTGTGTTGAAATGTAGATTGTCGGCAAATGCTAAGCTGAGGATGAAAGAATAGCTGATGCTGAAATGACGAAATTGCAAAATGTAAAAGAAGGGGTTTCCAGTTAGCATGAATTTGGAAGTAGTATAGAAACACTGTTAAGTAAACTCGTATCACAATCAGATAATGGGGAAACCCAAAAATTGTTGTATAAAGCGAATAAGAGTGTCGCTGTAAACTCGTTTATCTCGGGGTTAAATAGTAAAGATTTGAAATTAATTGTTCGAGCTCTTAATTGTCAATCTATTAGGGAAGCGATAGGCATAGCATTAGACGAGATGTAGGCGGTGAAAACCAAGTTGTTACAGGAGAAAACTTATTTCTTTAAGAATAATGCGAGAGGTACGTGTAATCGTTGTAAAAATTTCAAACAAAATGGGTTTGTTACAAATAGAAACAATACTAGTTGGCATACTAATAAAAAGGTGAGTCGATAGGTAATCATATGGGTAATAAGAAATTACAAGTGGGCAATTATAATAAGCAGAATAGTAAAGCATAGCAGTTAAATAGAAATAATAATGTAGTATATTTGTTGAG
>WYDF02304061.1:0-15394 GCA_009867245.2 Adranes taylori | reverse complement strand
CCATTCCATCAAATTGGTAGTTCTCATCATTGGAGTCATGGGAGGCGCCAGGTCCTTCCTAATAAACTATATTAAGATTATACCGACTTGCGAGACCAATGCTGAAGAATTACCAAGTCAGATGCAAAAACCGTAATCCTGGGCACTTGACGTACTATGACTTGACATACCTGGACCCGACTATGACGTAAGGACTTACTCTATTGTTTAGAGAGTCGTTACATGACATCTGCCCAAAGAAGAATCTCGTGTATAACGTCGTCTTTTCAAAGGTGCTGAAGTTGAGAATCTTTGGAGATTCTCTCTACATACATTGAATACAAAATATAAGTAAGAAATAAGTGTCACGGGAATGTATGTATATAAAGTATTATAAGGACATAATATATAAACGCATGAATACGATAAACAAAGAAAATCTGATGTTGACTGTGTTGTGTGTCTTGTAAAAAAGTCTACGATGGAGTAGGGTTCCAATTCACATAAGAAATTTATTAGGCGATTCTTTATGACATTATAGGAATCGGATTGTTTAATATTTAAAGGCAAGTGAAAAGTTCAAGTGATTAAAGAATAGAGATCCTTCTTTTAATAGTTAATGATTGAGTGAGTGAACGAAAAGTAAAGTTTGCTAAAAAAATCAACATTTGCAATTAGAATATGCAAAAAAACTAAGAGTTAATTAACTGATTAGGCTTCAGTCATAATCCCTTAAATGGATGAAGTCAACGAGTAAACAACCTTTGGATGATTGTAGCAATACTCCCCACACTAAACTGGGCTATTTAATACAAAATTTTAAATAATTTGCATTAACAATCACCATGTGCCATAAATCATCGTATATCAACAATAGCTTATTACACATTCCCATGCGACGAATAAACCATGAGACAAGATGCGTGACAATGAATCGCTTAGTGTATTATAAACAAATAGGGTTCCCACATTTGATTTAGTTTATGAATAAACTTCATAAAATTTATAAAATAGTTTTGTACGACGTAGATATTTCCTGACTTCTATCTTGACTGTAACAATGTGACTATAAATATGGAGTAAACGCTGTCAGTGTACATATATATTTTTTTAGGTAAACTTTTCTTGAGTTAAATTTCTTCTTAAAATTTCTTAAAATTCAGGTCTTCAGACTTTTTAGTATGTAACTGATAAAACCTGAATAGGACGAAACACTTTATAAAAATGTTTAGAACCATATGTTTTAATTTAATTTTACCTTCAACAAAAAAAATTTACTCAAGAAAATTTTTCTTTTAAAAGCTATATGAAAATTGATTGAAAGAAGATAAAAATGCAAAAAAATATTTTTTAGATGCCTAGAAGCGCTCAAGAATTGGAAAAAGTTGCTTATAGTTTTGACGGCCTTTGCAACGTTTCGAAAATGGGCAGGTGTCATAAATGGAAAGCATATTGCAATGCAAGCACCTAATAATACTGGAAGTGACTCCTTTAATTACAAGAATTATTTCAGTATTGTTCTTTTTATTTGAGTATATTTCAGTATTGTTATTTCAGTATTGTTTTCCATGTGGGAAGAATATCTGAGAGGGGAGTTTTCGAAAATACAAGTTTCAAGAAATTATTGACTAACTGCAAACTCAACCTTCCAGAATGTGGCACTTTACCAGGGCGAAATAAGCTAGTGCCTTATATGTTTTTAGCGGACCATGCACTCCCTTTGTCACCAAATTTACTGAAATCTTACCCCGATGCACAAGAGGTTCTTTTAAAAGTTTCTTCCAAAAGGTTCTTCTAAAGGGTTCTTCTAAAAGGTTTTTAGAGGTTCTTCTAAAAGGATATTCAATTTCCGTCTCAGTAGAGCAAGGAGAATTTTTCATTTTTTCAGATTTTTTCATTTTGCGGTATTTTGTTCGTTCTCTGTAAAACTGGGATGCCAACTTTTCATATTGCAACCTGTTGCAGTTGCAATGTGTGGCTGAATGTTGCTCCTGTGTGGACGCGCCTTAACAATCACGTTCAATAATTGAACGTATATACTTCAAATAATATACTTTAAAATATGAATAGATTTTCCGTATTACTTCGAATATAAGCCGCCCTCGAATTTAAGCCGTATATGGGATGTATTTTAAATTGGTAGGATAAAATAAAACTATGATAGCACTCTGGTAGGATAAAATAAAAATAAAAATGTTTTAATAAAGGGTATTCATTTTATTTTTAAATAATATCCGTATAATAAACTACATAGCTTATTGTGAATCTTCTTCAGATGAATTTCGGCAACTTCACTTCCTGATCTAGGAACGTCCTCTCTGTTGCACCAGAGTATTCCGTCTTCGCTACTTAAATCATTAGTAATGCAACATTAAAAAAAGATTTTTTTGATTATTTCTGGGATACCTTTCCACTGAGCCATAGTAGATAATGATGCTCGTTTTATTTTCCCAGTTGATGTCAAAGGACGGTCTCAATCATAACTGGTTCCCATTCTGCCTTTAACAAGTTAACGTCGGCGCGCAATTGCGTATTATATTGTATCAGAAGGCGTTTTTCACATCTTGCTATGATTCACTTAATAGGCAGAAAATTATCAAGTGAGCGCATGTTATCAGTGATTGTCGTCGTAACAAGTAAATAGGTAGTCATAGTGCATGATCTATGACAACATGATTATTCTACTACATTATCTAAATGCTACTGACTAAATGCATTCTCAACTGATGGCTCACGCCGTCCGACGGAGCAACCGCACATGTACACCCGGTGGTACAAGCCGACGTCACAGAATTACAATACCCTTAAGAAAATTCTCCTTCGGCACAGTGCCTCGATTTAAAATAATAAAAGGTGATTTTCATCAGCGGTCATAGAAAACAATAAGATAATGCGTGATTTTTCATATCCAGTAGTTAATATTTTTATTTGTTTTTCTCTTTTCAGGTTTACTGTACAGTTTGTTCTCATATTGAGAAAGATTGCTGTTTCATGAGCGTTTCCGATTTGACTAAATGAATAAATCTACTCTATTCCCAAGTTGATGATGCGGTGCAGAAAAATGTGCAGTTTATCCTCCGATGGTAACTTTTGGATGATTGTAGCCCTTCATGTGTCATAATCTTTTCGCACCATCCAAGACTGGCTTTAAATAAAACGCCGCTCAAAAATTAGGTGTCGTACACATTTCGTTCATTACTTTATGGAAACACCATACAATGGGCTTTTCAACTATGTGCCGAACGTTTATTCCACAACTGTTCATATAGTTAAAAAGTACTGTCAATCAAAGCCATCGAAAGTGCGGGTCCTCCAGTTTTTCCCCATTTCCCCGAATTTTACTTTTACACAAAATTAGATAACTACGTTCCTGCTGGTTTTCTCAAAATAAAATGAAATAAAAAAGGTCATGTCAAATCATTTATCCAATTCCCCAAACCGTACCTCGTAATTCCTTGACATAAGAGGAAATAACTGTGTTGGATACCTGCCGGTTTTAGACACCGAGAAAGATTTCCTTTGTATTTTACATTGAAATATTTTTTATTTTATTCTTCTCCAACAACACATATTCATTTAGTAAACAATGAAACTTGTCCCGCTAAGCGATTTCCAATTTCAACGGCACACAAAATCATTTTTTGTAATAAAAAAATTTCGAACATAGATAATAAAAAAAGCAAAATGAAAAGACAAACAGACACTACTGCAATCATACATCAAATGAATTACGTAATAAAAAAGTTGTGGTATTTCCCTAAGTATAACAACACCTTTAAATAGCCGCTTTGAGTAAATAAGTGTAGGTCTACTTAAATCCCATATATTAGAAATAATTAACTATGTGATTACGTCGACGTTCTAGGACGGTTAATTTCAGATAGAGATATTTGATCGTAATAATTAGTACAAAATACGAATAGCAAATCAGTTAACAAATAAGCTTTGTTCAATCAAACCCTAATAAAATTATAGTTCATCCCATACAAATAAAAAGTAAAGTTAGCGCAGTTATGCAATTCTCTAATTAAAATATATGGTACAAAGATACTCACATAATGTTGTTCATTTCAATAACCTGGCCGACACAAAGCACTAATTTCAGAGTCTTTATCGTTCTTGATTACTTAACTCCCCTACGAATTTATTCCAGATTATTCAAACTTGTAATCTACACTAATATGCTAACTGCTAATACTAACTTCTATAACCCCTTATATATAACCCTTTATATAGTCCTAACTGATGAACTACTGTTCATCACGCAACTAATTTCCTACGCAACTAACGCCTACTAACGACTTTCAACTGGAACTACTCGACGATACTTTGTTAACTCTTTCACGCTAAACTATCTTATGAACATTCATCTCTAACAGTTCCCCGTAGTCTTTTATACTGTTCCCCTTCTACTGAGGCTTTTCTACTTTTTCCTAACCAAACGCTTCATACCGTATGGTACGCTGGCTACCCGTGTGAGTCGCCATACCGATTTCATGAACCCTCGCGGGCTTTCACCGTCTATTCCGACTGGCTTCGCGCTCACGTATCGCTGGCACGCCTGCTCCTATATTACGGTGGCCTAGCTACCAATATTGATTGATTTATGCACCGACTAATTCTGCTGATGCTTCTAATCTTAGTTACCTAACTCAGACACTATCTAGCACCCTAGTTTACTCTTTGCATTTTCATTAACATTTTGTCACAGTGTTTTGTATACTTTTTCGTCATGATAGATAGCAATTTGCTTAATTATAATAACATTCTACTAACCTATATGTGAATATGTCGTATCAATATTTACATTTCATTGTTTCAATAATACTTGTTTAGTTGAAGCTTAGTATTTTACATTTCGTTATGGTTGCCTAAATAAATAAACCATTTCTTATGAACGCAATCATCTTTCAATTATATTAAATAATTCTTTGTTCTGTATTTTATAAAACTACATACAGTCTGATCTATTTTACATGATGACTAATTTATTCGTTCCAGCATTACGTTTCTACATCTGTTCGAAACCTGATATTATTATGTTATATTTTTAAATGATTCTCTGAAAAAATGTAGTGTAATAAAACAATGGGAACACAAATAAATCTATTTTACGTATTATAAATTGAATTTTTATTTGCTAATAGGACATAATATTCTGATAATAATGTTCTATGCAGTTTTTTCACAGTGGTATAAGGCCGTAAATTAAACAAATTATTAATAATTACCAAAATATATGTTAGATATGTGAAAACTCTATGTACTATGCCATCAAAATAGTTTACAAAGAGTATCAATAAAAATGCACAATTTAATAAAATATAATAGTATGATTCAACAGGTTCTCCAGAAAAAAATAGTAATTGTGACATAGTGGCTTTTACCTCCAATACACTTATATGTAAGTCCGCGTGCAAGGTAAAGTTGTAAAGATTGCTCATCACATGAATCAAACATTTAAAAATATAATACGATGGCAGCATTAGAATATTCTGGGACATTTTACAAGAACGTCGAACATACATAAACTGAGCAAATTATGAGCGATTTTACCCTTAGGCATAGTGTCGCTGGCAAGTTTAGATAGTCGCGCATCGCGACGCGAATAAACTCTAGTGAGTTGTAAAGAGATAATCTATAAACAGAAAAGTGGGCCCGTTGCCTCGTGGTGTATCTAAAAGCAACGGGTGGTCTTTTATTAAGAGAAATTGAAAGTACTAAAAAAAATGTTTACAAACGCTGAGCGTGTGCGCCTCATTGAGGAAAAAATTCAGATAGAGCGCAGTAAATTTGAAAATGAGTTAAAAAAGCTGACTCGCGAACTAGAAATCAGCGGAAGAAACTCTGAACCTAAAAGAAACCCAGCTTCCTCAATCGTCAACAGATTTGCTATAGTAGAAGCCAAGAACAAGATCCATCTAAGAAAGATGAAAATAAAGAAGAAAGTACATCGCAAGAATAATCAATAGGCAAAAAGCAAAATAAGACAGGCGATATCTCCGATGACAGCCCGTCCACAACCTCTGAGATGTCAGTGTACTCGTCAGCGACGGCACTACGTAAAAGAAGTAGTGCAGCAACACAATCAGGAACAGAAAAGGAAATAATTCTTCCAAAACAAAAACACCAAGAAGGTACTGATGAAGTGTGCTTGGAAGTCCCCAAGGCAAGAAAACCTCCACTTATTCTACTAAAAACCAAATAGAAAGCGGTAAGAGAGGGATCAAACCTCAATAAGATACAGATAAACAAAGCAATAGCAACATTAGTTGGAATGAAAATCTTTACGGAGAACGCGGAAGATTTTACAACACTAACGAGACTATTAGAAAAGACGGAAGAGCCATACCACACTTACCAACTACCTGAAGAAAAGGTGGTTCAGTTCGTCTTAAGAGGAGAGCTTAGACTTAACATACATCGAGCAAGATCTCGACGAAAAAGGTTACATCTTTAACTCAGTCAAGAGTATCATGTCAAGAGTAATAATATCATGATTGTTAAGTTTTCTACAGAACCAAAACGTCGAACCGCAAGTACCATACAATGCTTTCGTTGCCCGAAATTTGGACACGTCCAATATCGCTGCACAGCTAATTATGTGTGTGTCAAATGCTCACAAGGATACCCCACGAGGGAGTGGAAAACAAAACAAAATACGCCAAAATGCGCAAACTGTTGAGGCGGGCAAGTAGCGTCATACAGAGAATGCCCAGAAAATCCAGGCTATAACCAAAGAGTCAATGAAGAACAAAAAAGACAAAAGTTTGGGGCAGTCCAAAGATTTGAGAACATTAGCTACGCTCAAAGAATAAAAGGTATAGACATATGAAGACTTTGCATCAAAAATAAAAGAGATATTCCAAGATATATTACCAAATCTACTTACCCAAATAGTAAATGGGAAGTAACACAACAATAAACGTGGCTACATGGAATGCTAATGGGGTATCAAACAAAATGCAGGATCTGCAAAAATTTCTTAAGGACAAGGAAATATTAATTTTGCTTCTACAGAAACACACCTTCAACAAAACAAAACAAAATTTTTATCCCAGGATGGAAACAATTAGAATAGAGAGAGTAGGTAGCGCAGGAGGGGGCATTGCTATTTTGGCCAGAAACTCGCTAACTATTCAAACAATAGACCTAAATACCACAAAGTACAGTAGGAGAAAAAATTACATTTACAACATGCTACTTATCACGGAACCAAATGCCAACGACGGACGACATAAAGAAAGTACTTTTACAACAAGGAACAACTGTTATAGCAGGTGACTTCAACGCTAAACATCAATCAGGCGATGTTTAGCGTTGAAGCACGAAGCAGGCGAAAACATTTAAGCGATCAGAAGAAAAATTTATTTATTTAAAATTCATGGTTCAGTCGACGAAACAACAGTTCCAACCTGTGCCAGAAGAGGTGACGTTATTAAAGGTTTATTTTTGACGTACAAAATAACTAAGAAAATTGAAGTCCAAACCAGATGCGAATTGAACAGATGCGCACCACAGAAAGCAAGAAACTGGATAAAATATACACACAAAATAAACTATTTGCAGTGCACTCCAAAAGAAAATCTCCAAACAAAGGAAGAAATAGACATCGAAGTAACATATATAACAAGAGAAAGTCAAAAGAGACTGGAAGAAAGCAAACACACAAAAAACACATTGAATCCTTGAAAAACACATTGTGTTAAACAAGGAACGAAAAGAGCTTATTCAAAAGAAAAATAACCAGAAAAAAGAGTACAAACGAACAATACACCCAGGTGACCTTCAGCGACTAAAAGGGTTACAAAAGAAAGTCGATCAATTTTTAAATGGCAAAAAAGAGGACTTATGAGAAGCGAGAATGGAAGAAATTAAAGAAGAGAGTAATAACATTTTGAAAAATTTCGAAAAAGAACAAAAAAAAACCTCAAAACACGCCAACAGTAATCAAAAATGGATAAAGGCTGTTTAGTGACAAGGAAAAAGCAAATTAAATCGAAAAACAATTCACAAACAACAGAAGCTCTATAGCACACAGAACTACTTGAGTAAACAATGCAATAAATATACCAAAGGTCTGCTTGATTGTCCATCAAATCAAGCAGAAAATACGAAATAGACCAAATAGAAAATATTGTGAAGAAAATGAGCGGCAAAAAGGCACCAGGACCAGACGCCATCCCAAACAGAGCCTTAAACTCCTGCCGGCTAAAGGGATGTCACATTTTTTAAACATCATAAATCCAATACTTACAGTAGGATATTTTCCGGACGAGTGGAAAATGGTAACAATAGTCACAATTCCAAAAAAAAAAGAGACAAACCCCCAGCCGAAGTTAAAAACCTAAGGCCAATCAACTTAATACATGGATTGTCCAAGGTGGAAGAGGTTATTCGTAAAGAAACTATTCAACAATACGCCGAAGAAAGATGATAGCAACATTTCTAGAAATTGAAAAGGCCTATGATCAGGTTTAGAGTGAAGCCCTAAAATTCAAAATAATTAAAACAGAATTTCCAGTAGAAATTATCAAAACGGGATGCTCATTTCTAGACAACATAAAACTGAGAGTGAAAGTAAATAACGTACACGATATGCCCAACTTTGGAAAAGTAACAAACGCAACAACTACGCAATAACTGCTTAGAACCGAAACAAAGTTCTGCGGGAAGTGGCAAATTAAACAAAACGAAGCCAGTATGGAAACAATTGAGTTTTTGAGAAGAAGAAGATGCAAGATATTGTCCACTTCAAATATCCAATAATGCTGAAAAACAGATAATTAATACTGAACAAACAAGCTCGGAGGGAAAACCTACAATGGAGGGAAAGCTACAACAGACGGAGGGAAAACCTCGCATTACCAAAAGCGAGGAGACTCTACTACATACTAAACCAAGATTCCAAACTACCAACAAAAGCAGGATCAAAATTCTCAACTCACCACTCATCCCAGCACTAAATTACGGATGCGAAATATGCACAAAAGAAAAGTAAGAGTACTTAGAGCGAATAGCCATAGCTCAGAACAAACTTTTAAGGAGAATCAGTGGACACACCCTAATATATTAGAAATTGCGATTTGCGAAGCGAATTAAATGCGGCGGATCTAACCAAAAGTAGCAAAAGAAAGAAGAGAAAATATGATCAAAAGGCCGTTAGAACACTCAGGCGAGAATATTCGCCAAATGGGAAGAGAAATGATAAAATAGTAAGACTACAAAACCCCCCAGTAAAACAAAAAACCAATCCGGACAGTCCTATGGTCACCGGAGCGAGACAAGATCCCATGTATAATCAAACAAATTAAGATTAAGTATTGGTATAATGAACTATAAAAAATAGAATATAGTATTTGACGAAATTGTATTTAACAGTTTTTACTTAAAATAATTAAATGAGAGCTAATAGTACTTATAAAAAGTACATTCGGTACAATTCAACGGTACAATGAAAAAACAGTACAAATAGGAACGTACATTGTTAAAAATCGCATACTTTTAGAAGTAATGGATAGCAAAGTCGGAATCATTATATAACATGCCTTTTCGTCAACAGCGATATAATTGAAATCGTGCCAGACACTACTGGCGATCACACTTTGATGGCGAAACGAAGCGCTTCGTATAGTGTTAGTATCGATTTCAACTTACAATATTATTTATTAATAGCATATCAAATCACAACTGTTGGGTCTAATCTCTATGTGATTTGAGTTTCAGCTAAATGTGTACTTTGAGAATAAGCTACAGTACTAGTATTTTTTTTATAAGTACTATTAGCTCTCATTTAATTATTTTAATTTAAATAAGTACACAACTGGGAAAATTTATAAATTATTAGTTTTGACTGTTTAGTCAACTTACCAAACAAAACTGTTAAGTTTAATCTGTTGCTAACACAATATAAACGGTACATTGCAAGAAAAATGCATACTTTTACAAGTAAAGGATAGCAAAGTCGAAATTATTGCCTTCGGCAATTATTATATAAGACGTCTTTTCGTCAACAGCGACATCATTGAAATCATGCCAGACACTACTGACTAGCACACAGCGATGGAGAATCGAAGCGCGTCGTATAGTGTGAGTATCGATTTCAACTTACAATATTATTTATTAATAGCATGTCAAATTACTGCTGCGTATAATCTCTATGTGATTTGAATTTCAACTAACTGTGTACTTTGAGAATAAGCTATAGTACTTCTAATTTTTTTGTATGTTAATTATATAATTACTTTAATTTATTCTCATTTCATTATTTTAATTTATATAAGTACACAACTGGTATAACTTATAACAGCTTTTACTAGTTGACACAGAAAATCAGAGTCTTTGGTGAACTATTCTAGTATGTAATTTACACTGGAGGTAAAATGGGAGTATTACATTGAAGGATAACTAAAATTTTGACGTTAAATTTAACTTGAAGCGAAGGCCGATATATTAATCAATATATTTTTTTAAATTTAAAACTATTTTCTGCAAAGCAAGATTAAGTAATTCTAGTTCACTGTAAAGTTTGTAATAAGTACTCTGGTTAAGAGCAAATTGTTTACAAATTTTAATCATCACATTTCTAGTTGTAATGATTGTACTTTTTATGCAGATTCACATCCTTTCTTAAAATTTTTCCTCAAACACTTACTTGAATTGTTACGGGGTAAATAATAATCCATAATAAATTTTAATACACACATATATAGGATAATAGAGGTCTATTTATGCTATAATAAATGTTAGTATATCATGCAAGAATGGTGTTAACACAATTTTCATTTCTATAATTATTAATAAATTGTTTGCAGTATTTGTGAGTTATTTAACTTATTATTACAGTTATTATATTCGTAAAATGTAAATAAATCATTGTTCTAAAATAAATAAATATATGTATATATATATATATATAAATGAGCATCTTCACGTATAATTAGAATTTCAATTATATGTGACTCAAATTTAATACAAATTGATATTTTTTATCCTATTTACTGAAATTTTATCCTTGCGCCAATAAGATGGGCGAAATATTTTACCGTCAGTCTAAAGCAGCTATAATGTGTCATAGCGAAGCAACATGTCTAGAGGCATTACTACACGTCCTGTTAGAAATTACAAACTAGCATTCGCAGAACTTGTTAATGGTGAACCTTTACGACTACCTGGAGAAATGCTAATCAATACAACTAGCAAGAACCTTCCAAATATCCCACAGAAATTGTAGATCATCTTTGACGCCAAATGGAAACGTTCGCCGCTGTCAACCACGCAAGAAAAGTGTAATTTATATTTAAAGATTTAGCAAATTGTATCCACACATTTTTACGAGATGATACCGACATAGCCTCATTACAAGCACTATACATTAGACCACACAAAGTCACACAAAACGCAAACTCTCTTAAAACTAATAAACCGTAGTGCAGGATGCTAAAAATGCTCTTTTAAAAGTTCAAAGTTTATATAACTAACGGCATTAGCGTCTGACAATGCTTATTTTTGAAAATGTATCTAAAATTAGTTATTTTAGACGGAAATATTGTCAATTTTGCGAAAGTTTATTAAACATAGCCATCGAAAAATACTCATTATACATCGAAGTTTCAATCAATTTACATAATTTTACAAAAGAAACAACGTAGAAGAATCAGAAAACTGATTAGTCAGAAAATTGATTAGTATCCACAAATTGCTATAAATCATTTGATTTTTCCGTTCACAGCCAATATTAAGTCGGTCATTTTTAGGCTATTTTTACGTGTACATTCGACTCACAATGAGCTCCAAGAGCCCAAATCAAGATTTATTCACGACCAGACTAAAATAACGTAAAATTAAAAAGTCGTAAAATTTTTACTCTTTATAAAAATGCGTAAAAGCATGTTTTCCATGTTTAAATTATATAAATATTTGTAAAACGTATTTTCAGTACTTTGTGTATAGTATAAATTTTATCAAAACCTAATATTGTACATTCTATCGTGAACAGTCGATCGAGCAGGTTTATTGAGGAAGACATCTTGCAGCTAATTAAGCTGCCCCGATATCTCACTGCTAGGCGCTGAGAAGACCAAGCACGTTAATTACCGTGCTTGGTCACCCAGAGCGAGAAAGGTCAGGCGGAAGAATCGAACAATTTACCAGCTACCTGCGACATATAAGATTATGTATAAGCTAACATAAATAACGCTTTTTAAATACTAAATTCTGACGAAGGCACATGAGAATTTAATTCTTATTTGTTTTCTTTTCTCTTTTATTTCAGCGGCGCGGTCTAGTATCCGCCTTAAAAAGCAAGAAGAAAAAATTTAGAAGAAAGAAGCCAACAATAAGGTAGCTGCCACTGCTACTGGTCGTAGGGCATTCTGACTCGTGTGGTTCGTTCTAGAGTACTAGGGCCTAAACGGCGAGTGAGCAGAGGAAAAATTTCGTCCTTGGCTGATATTTTTCAACTGGCTGACGAATTCCAATTTTTATATACCAATTCCTTCTCTCAGTCATAGACTGAAATAAATTTCAAACATCAAACCAATTGAATTTTGCCGCTGGACATCACAATGTCCAACATCACACCCAGTCCGACCCCAGGGATTCACGGAAATCCCCAACCCCGGTCCCTCCAAGACCATCAAAAAATTGACGCCATCTGGCGGGCCCAAAAATTCAGCGATCACCAAATAAGAGCTCACCAGGGCCCTTAACAAATCTCCACCAGGGTGCATGCAAAGTGACCCCCGATTGTCCCCTAAAGGCAAAAAGTAAACAAAACTTCAAACAAACCTCGCCTGCACGTTCCGCACTTGCAGACAACAAGCGCTGCGAAGCGCCCAAAGCAAACGCGCGCATCACGCGCCAAACAACAAAAAAACAACCAGCAAGCCCTTCCTCGTCACCAATCTCCCCACCATGGATACTACCATCATCCAACTAATCCTACTTCTCAACAAGGGAAACTTTCGCAGAACACACAAAACAATCCTCTTACGACTAGGTCGTAAGATACCTCCCAGACTCCCACTCCTCACAAAAATCCTTCTTCCAGGTCACCCAGCTGACCCTCGTAAAGGACATGGTGAAGACCATCAAAGTAAACGCTAACATGGCGGCGCTCATTACGTCCATGGAACCCATACCTTCCACACTCCATAAAACGCTCCAGCAGCTCACAGGCCATCGTGAGCTCACTTTCCAACCCCAACCAAGAAACTCACACACCATTCTGAGTCCCTTGTTGTCAAGGGAGTAATCCAGGACATCTCAGTCCACAAGGTGGAAGAGGCCCTCAAAACCGACGCACCCGAAGGCTCCTAGGACGTAAAAGTCTTCAGAGTAATTTCTCGACAGACAAACAAGCCACTCAATATGATCCGTGTGATCACAAACAACCATAGCAGATATGCCACTCTTATACGCAGATGCTTGTATCTCTATGGCTGTTTCTATCCTGCGGAGCCATCCCACAATCCAACACCAAGCTCCAAACAATGCAGCAAGTGCTTTGCCATCAGCCACTCGGTAAAAGACGGCCACAACCAGCTGAGCTGCTCCAAATGCAGCCAGCACTACCGTGCTCGCGTATACGAGCAAGCCCATTCTAAATGCCTCAACTGTGGTGGCAGACATGAGGTATGGTGGCAGACATGAGGCATGAGGTAGTGTCCCAAGAAACAAGTGGCCCCCAAAAAACTAGAGGAGATTGCACCCGCCAAGTGTATCGACTCACCCATTCCTCCAATCCCTGAGCAAAAGACTGGAGAAGATCTGGCGCTAAACCCTCCCGTCCACACACACGACCTCATAACCTCCACTCCCCTCAACATCTTGCCTGAAAAACGCTCCCTTGTTCAGGAAACAATCGGGCAAGTCTCCCGAAATCTCCTTCGTAGGGAAACCGACGTATCCTTTTCGAACAATACGGTTTCTTTCGTGATCATTCCTATTCAATGGAGCTGACCATAGGAACTGTGAGTACCTGTGGAGTACAGCATAATATCTATGTAATTAAGAATCTTCTTTTAACATACAAAGTGAATATTCTCTCTATTACTGAAACCAAAATCCAACGCGACATTAACATTTCAAACTTCAAAGTATTTCAACAAAACAGTTGCTTATGTAGTATGGGAGGAACCGCTCTGGCCATCCATACTAACTATGCTAGTACTCCATTTCAACTTCCTCGAGAATTTCAACATCTTGAGTGTGTGGCGGCGAACGTCCATTTCACAAACTTTACAGTCACTTTCTTTTCTTATTATAACCCACCCACTAAAACCATCTCTCGAGATTTTCTTCAATTCCTATCTTCCGAAAGCCATAACTATGGGCGATTGTAACGCTAGGCACGTGGATTTTGGTGACTCGGCAACTTATTCAAACGGCGAAATTCTAACTAATTGTTTCACTCAATTTCCACTACAACGTATCAGAACCGACTTTCTGTGGCATTGGCCGTTCAATCATCGATCATATAGTGGTCACTGAAAATCTTATCCAATTTAATCAGCCAGAGTGTTTCGCCGGCACTTCAGTCACATCAGACCATTATGCACTTTGGTGAAAACTAGCTTAGATTCAGCGCCTATTCCCCCACCATCACAATTCACTATACGTGATGTCGAAAATGCAAATTGGCAACACTTCCAAAATCTAAAATCTACACCCGCGTCGCCATAGTAAACAGATTGTCAAAAAGATAAGTTACCATCTTACGATCATTGAATTTAATACATTGTGTTCTTCTTAAAATTAGTTTAAAATTACTTAAGTTCTTCAACATGCCCCCCCCCCCCCCCCCCCGTTGGAAGCAAAGTGCTTTCAAACTGAAAACTACTAAGCCATTTAATTAATTTTCGAACGGAAGAGGACATATACGCGAAAAGGCTCGTTTCACTATTCCGTTTTCAGTTTTTATAACGGCTACGAGCACAATTCCATCCAAGCCTGGACAAACTTCTAGCGTCCAAATTTCCATTGCATGAGTGGTAATTTGTTGTCCTTTATTAAGACCATTGTCCCTACTTTCAACTCCATGGTGCCCTTGTACCATTTAGCCTTTATTTGAAGCTCAGATAGATATTTTTTATACCAAAGTGCCCAAAAGTGTTGTTGTATCTGCTGTATTTGTTGGTATTTTGATAAGCGTCCAATCGGCAATAACATTAGATCTGGATCTGGTACTGAAGTTAAGCGACGACCAATCCAGAAATGCCCAGGCGTAAGTACATCCATGTCGTTTGGATCGGATGATAAAGATGTTAAAGGACGAGAGTTTAGGACTGATTCAACCTGTAAAAGTGTAGCGCACATCTCTTCGAATGTGAGAAAACACCTGCCAATAACTCTTTTTAAATGGTACTTTACCGACTTTATCCCAGCTTCATGCAACCCCCCAAAATGGGGTGCA
>WYDF02304050.1:0-15395 GCA_009867245.2 Adranes taylori | reverse complement strand
TATAACAAGATGGAGAAACGTAGAAAAGATAGAGAAACGTGTAAATGGGGAAAAATGTAGATAATTAAAAACAAACAAATAACAAACATCAGCATTTAAACTTTCAGAGCCGTAATTAAAATATTTACAATAATCAAAATTTTGGAGTTTGCACTAAACTGTAAGGGGATCGACTAAACTGTAAGAACTATCCCGGAATATCATTGCTTAACGGTCGCTATAAAATAGTGGCGAAAGTGATAGCATCAAAATTCAAACCCAATGTGGTGAATGCACGGGGAGAATGTTAGTGTGGTTTTCGTTCCAACCGCTCGACCATCAATGAAATATTCACCCAAAGGATGGTGTTGGAAAAGTGTTATGAACGCAATATAACACTTCATCAATTGTTTATAGATTCCCGCGCATCATACGACAAAATACAATGAAGTCAGTTGTACAAGGTTATGCAAGAAGAATTTTATGTGCCGCCCAAATTGATCAAGCTAATAAGAATAACGCTTGTGGACAGGCAGCAACAGTAAGAGGGAAAGGCGTGCTCTCAGGGAGTTTTGGAGTTACAGGAGGCTTGAAACAAGAAGACTCATGACTGTTTAATCTAACATTTGAAGCGGTCATGAGGAAACAATCCGTTAACTAAGCAGGGTGTATATAGCAGAATATGTCATCAGTTAGCCTTTACACACGACACTGATTTAGTGACTAGGAGGACAGAATCACTGAAGAAGAACCTTCAAATACTTCAGCGGGAAGGAAAACCCGTAGGTCTACAAATAAGTATAGAGAAGATCAAGTACATGATAAATAGTAGAAACACTACACGGTGGAGAAACGTGAAGGAGTTTGAAGGGTTTGAGAGAGTCGACAAATTTAAATACTTCGGAAGTGTGATAACTGAAAATAATGACATCACCATTCAAATCAAAGCTAGAATGATGGCAGGAAATAGATGTTACTACGCCTATGTTAATGTACTCAAATCATCCATCATCTCTAAAGTATTAAAACTAAAAGTGTATGCAACAATAATTAAATCAGTCATCTGGTATGGTTTGGAGGCGTGGATGCTTACGAAAATGAATGAGAACACATTGAGAGTATGGGAGCGGATAGTCCTTAAGACAATCTTCGGAGCAGTACGGGACGAGGAAGGCTGTAGAATTCGCATCAATTCTGATTTAGAAGCATCGTACCAGAAGCCGTCTATTGTCAACGACATAAAGCCCAGCAGACTCAGGTGGTTGGAGCATGTCGAGCGGATGGATGGATCCAGAGTGCCAAAAAAGGTTCTGAACAACTGACCAGAGGCAGCAGATCAATAGGGCGACAACGTAAAAGGTGGATATTCGATGTAAGTACTGATCTGCAAAAGTTAAACGCACGCAATTGGAGGAGGAAGGCGTTGCGAAGAGACGATTGGAGGAATCAAGTTGTAGTGGCAGCCAAGGATCTTCATGGTCTGTAGAACCAGCTAAAGCAAGTCAAAGATGTGAGCAATGTTCAGTTCCATATTTCTTTGTTCAAATAAATATTAATGTTAAAATAAAAGTTTTTATCTTTCATCGACAATAAATTTTTTCGCAATTTATATTCGTTCAGATATGTTGAATGCTGTCATATTGTATATTATGCTCTGCACTTCTATTTCAGCCAGTTGTTTTTCTATTCAGGTTTTCAGAATTTTACGCATCAATGGAACATGGGACAATGAGGCCTCGATAATATGCTGTATCCTTGGAATCTTCTTTAAAACTATTGCTAAAAAACAACCTTCTTTAAAAGTGGGCTATTATTTTCCATCCATACAGTGCTTGAGGTGTAGCTTTTAAAAACATGATATTTACATTTTGCCATGATAACTAGATATTTACATGTGGTCCCCGCATTTTGCCTTCTACTGCATCCATAACTCCTTTTGCCGTTGCTACATCAACTAGATGATGCTTTTTATTATGGGGCAATAGCCGTTGAACATAAAATAGCAAATTGAAGTTATAAGCAGAAGAAGATGTTATAGCAATGAATTGATAGCACTTCATTTCCAATAATTGGATTTCCTTTGTACTGGCCTTTCTCCATATCTAATATCAAAAATTTGATACCATACCTAAGTTTGAAAAACAGAAGAAAATATACTAGAGAGTTAATTAATTTTTGAAATGTTGGCCAATGTTATTTAATGATGTACCTCGTAACAAATCATACTAAGTCTAAACACGCTTGTACAAAATTAATTGCTATAATAGTTTAATTAATATACATACATTGTTACGCGTGTAAATTTTATTACCATAGATATAATTAATTTCAGAATCACATCCCAATAAACCCGAAAATTATTAGACTGCATTAACTTCAATAATAATAATAATAAGAAATTTTATTGCACCGTAAATTTTGTTTGTAGTTCAAATTTTTTCTATTTATTGCCGCGTAAACTATAATTGTGGAATAAATTTTGTTATAAATAAAAATTATAACAATTATTTTTTTTTTATTATCAAGTATCCTCTAATTTTAAAATAAACTTAAAAAAAACAGAGAACTACAGTACTCTCCATTTTTTTTTGTTATATTGAGTAAATATCATAAAATGGAGGAAATCCCAAAAGATCTGGGCCTAGACAACACACCCAACGAATTCTATGCAAAATTGAAGGAGAACCAGAAATCCCTGATACCAGAAAAATAGACAAAAAGCATCACATATCATTCTTCATAATTATCACAACTAAAGCAAAGGTTTTATCAAATTTGGCATGATTAAGTATGTGCCCGAGAGAGGAATCAATGTATGTAAGTGGATGGCAGACAGCTTCTTTAATGATGGATAGTACTTTGTCCGGTTTAGTATAATTTTTAGGCTTTGAATCTTCCCATTGTTTCAATTCAATAGTATTGAACATGGAATCAGGAACGACTTTTTCCGAAAATGGATAAATCCCAGCTTTCCCAATTGTAATAATATCCGGGTTTAAATCGTGCGAAATTTCTCCAATCATTATAGAAAACTGTACTTTTGGGTGTTTCACTTTAATATTTGTTCTTTGCCATGTGATTAACTTTTGAGCGCACAAAGTCTTCAATGATTTGAAGACACTTGGATTTAAGGGTTGGAGCACGTGACTTAAATATGGTGCAAGCTTCTTCTATTAAACGGATACCATCATATATTAATAAGACTGGAGATTTCGCCCAATCAATTTCAAAAATTGTTTCTACAAATAATATTTTAGAAACAGTTGTTCTTATCCAACCATGTAATAGAAGAAAACCACAGGGACTAGGCTACGAGCATGATCATGAACGCGAACATCTCACGACATATCTCTACCATGCTTTTGTTTGCCAGCGCGAATATCACGCGACATATATTTACCATGCTATTGGGTATGAACGCGAACATCTCACGACATATCTGAATCACAATCCCAAACGTGAATGCTCGGCAGCGGACACTATGTTTGGTGTTGGTTACCTAAATTTGGCAGATTCCTGAATTTTTTTACAGATTTCAGATTATGTAGTTGTTTTCGGTAATATTGCGTAAATCCAAGATGGCCACCGCTTTAAATGTAAAAAAACGCATGTGGTCTCGCTCAAAAGCACGTGGAACGTGCATGGAGGCTCCAACCCGTCCCAAATGTTACTAGATTTACGTGTTGGCAGTGCAATTTGGTCTTTGTGACCCGATGCAGAAGCTGGTATCAGAATTGTTATATTGTCTCTTCCAGAGGACTTACTTATTCTAGTACAAGACATGTTCTTGCTTCAGTTTTGGAAGGATCAATGCAAATACTAGACTTTTCTACGTTTAAAGTTTTAGAAGAACTGTTTTCTATTCCTATGTCTTTTATAGTATTTGCCGATAAAGTAAAATATTCTATTTTTGAAGTCTAAAAAGCAATCTTCTCCAGGATTGCCGTCTGTAAACGCAGCTTTGAGTCTGTAAACTGCCCCACCAGCTCCACCTCTTTTCTGAACAATCTGAATCCATGTTTCTCCATCGTCTAGTGACAATCAGCAAAGCAACCCTGTCTAACTTTTTATTGTCAAACTTTTTGTGTTTGCCGTCTAAATGTTTAGTTGATCAAGAATTTTATCTATTAATTTTGGGATGATAATTTATCTTTGATTTTAGCAGCAGTAATGGGCGTCTTGTAATTTATATTAGCTCTTGATAAATATTTGTTAATAATTTTACTAGTGCATTAATTAAGATTCGAAAGTGTTTGATCATGAAATATTGACCAACTTTCGTATCCTCCCATAAATATAGTGTCGCACCCCGTTTAAGAATGTAATGACTATTTGGTGGAGGCGCCAGATATAAAAAAAAAATTGAAGATTCTTTATAGTACTTAGATTTAATAAAAATTTATCTATATCTATGAGAAGTTACAGGTAATTAATAACCTAACATGAGATTATGATATTAATATTTCTTGTTAGTTGTGTCTCGAAAAGATGTTTACTCCGGCCGGGACTCGAACCGGGACCTCTTGATTGCTGGTCGATTGCTGTACCAATTGACCTAACTTGGGCACTTATTCGAAGCACAAATAATTTGTAATATGTATTTGTTTTTCGTATATATTAAGACAGGCAACTTATATATCAGGATTTGTTTTGGCCACATGTTGGCTACCGTCGATCGATTCGTTCGTCGTTGGGTAGACGGAGCCTCCTGGATGCTTTTATTAATTTCTTCTCCGCTTTGTTGGTGGTCGCATGTTTAATTGAATATTTGATGTTTCGTTGTTAAACCTTCACGCTGGCATTATTTAATAGAGTAAATTATGAAATTAATATTTCTTATTACTTGTGTCTCGATAAAATGTTTAGCCCGTCCGGGACTCTAACCCAGACCTCTCGATTGCCGGTCGATTGTTCTTCCAATTGAGCTAAGGGGCACTTATTCGAAGACACAAATAATTTGTAATATGTATTTGTTTTATGTATTTGTGTACAAATTCTGAATTCAAGGTCTAACAGAACTACAATGAAAACCAAGATGATAATCTACAAAGTAATTGTAGAGCCTATTCTTACATATGGAGCGGAAAGTTGGGAAATGACTGAGAGGCGAAAGAAAAAAGTGGACACTGTAGAAATGGACTACCTCAGAAGAACATGTCGCATATCGAGAACAGAATATATACCTAATACTGAAATTAGACGAAGAACCGACAGAATACATAAAACGCCGGAAAGAATAGAAACTAGGCAGTTAATATGGTACGGAGATGTGCGTCGGATGGAGGAAGGTAGATGGCCAAGAAGAGCTCTAGATTATAACCCAACGAATAGAAGGAAACGAAGAAGACGTGCAAAGTCATGGTTAAATGGGGTTATGGAAACAATGAAGGATAGAACAATATATGAAGACACCTTGAGAGATAAGAAGAGATGGCGATCGAAATGCGGGAGGCGACAGAGGCTGTAAGACTCCCCCGCTCACACATACACACATTTGTTTTCCGTATCTATTAAGGCAGACAACTTATATATCAGTATTTGTTTTGCCCACCTGTTTGCTACCGTCGATCGATACATTCGTCGTTGGGTAGATGATGGAGCCTCCTGGATGTTTTTGTTAATTTCATTTCTGCTTTGTTGGGGGTCGCATGTTTAATTGAACGCATGTTTATTTGATGATTCGTGGTTAAACCTCCATGATGGCATTATTTAACAGAGTGAATTATGAAATTAATATTTCTTATTACTTGCGTCTCGAAAATATATTTAGACCGTCCGGGACTCGAACCCGGACCTCTCGATTGCCATTCGATTGCTGTTCCAATTGAACTAATGGGCACTTATTCGAAGAGACAAATAATTTTTAATATGTATTTGTTTTCCGTATCTATTAAGATAGGCAACTTATATAACCTCCAACCTCCACGCTGGCATTATTTAATAGAATAAATTATGAAATTAATATTTCTTATTGCTTGTGTCTCGAAAAAATGTTTACCCCGTCCGGGATTCGAACCCGGACCTCTCGATTGCCATTCGATTACTCTTCCAATTGAACCAACGGGCACTTATTCGAAGACATACATAATTTTTAATATGTATTTGTTTTCCGTATTTTTTCGAGGCATAAGTATTAAAAAAAAGGCAATTTCATAATTCACTCTATAAAATAATGCCAGCGTGGAGGTTTAACTACGAAACATCAAATATTCAATTAAACATGCGACCGCCGCAAAGTGGCAAAGAAATTAATAAAAACATCCAGGAGGCTCCATCTACCCGACGACGATTGAATCAATCGTCGGTAGCAAAGATGTGGCCAAAACAAATCCTGATGTATAAGTTGCCTATCTTAAAAGATACAGAAAACAAATACATATTAAAAATTATTTGTGTCTTCGAATAAGTGCCCGTTAACTCAATTGGAAGAGCAATCGACTGGCAATCGAGATGTCCGGGTTCGAGTCCCTGACGGGGTCAATATTTGCTCATCAAATATTCAAATAATATGAGATGTCTTTAGTCCATTACAATTGATATATGTTAAACAAACCTTGCAATAAAGATTAAAAATTTAGAAATAATAGATAAATATTCATGTAAATTTAATGTTCCTTACTATCAGCCTCGCAGGTATATATATATATATATATATATATATATATATATATAAATAATAACTATTAGATTCGGTGAAGTATATATATATATATATATATAAATTAAAAGACCTTACATTTTCATATCGACATCATTTCACCGAATCTAATAGTTATTATTTTTAAGAAGAACAATTTCTAACTCGAACTGTTCTACATTTGACCCCGCTAGACTTAAAAACTGTTTCTAATATCGTTCGCTTAGTAATAATTTTTAACTATGATTCCATTAGTAGACCTTATCCTCTGTCCTTGACATTGACCCAACTTTCCCAATGGAATGCATGCAGTTTCCGATTCGAGTAACTAATATATTTTTCCTACATAATTCGAGACCTTAATGAATTTGAGCTTGCCAGAAATATTTATAATTTGATTCTTTTTTATTATTTATTTAATTTATCCCGCTTATTTAATTTATGCCTTACATTTTCGATACGTGATAATATGAATTTTGATATTAGGTATTACATAATTTGGCTTTGGTTGTGTCCGAAGTACACTTCTAGTTTTTATCCAGTTGTACCTCAATATTGTCAACTTTGTTTTGTTTCGAATGGAGCCTTTACAAAAGTATTAATTGTTTTTAAATGGTACCAATCAAATGGTTCCATCATTGAATTGCATTCCATGAGGAGCAATTTTGTTTTTTCCAACATTTGCTGAGGCTCGTAGCTGGGAGAGGGTGGGGGAAATTTAAGAAATTTTCAATAAATGGAGTTTTGGAACAGCGTTTGTTCAATTGTGTAACCTAGTTGTTCTAATCGTAACTTATGCTAATTAAATAATGCTACTTATTTTTTCCTATCCAGGAAAAACTTTGACGAAATCTAAACTATTTCATTTCCAACTTTTTTTGTATGAAATTTATAAATCACTTTAATTGCAATAATTGGCTACTTTTTTACGACTTCATGCAAAAGGCGTCTCAATATTAATCATATAATCATAGCATATTCTCAGGTTATAATAAAGCGCAGAATTGTGATTGTAAGCCATAACAGTTTAAAGTTATTAATAATATTAGTTCTCAATATAAACAGCCTGGCTTTTAATATAAGTACTTGCATCAAAACGTAATAACATTATATCGGTAAATGTCCGCAATATATTTCATATTTGTATCTTGTCTAGGATACTGGGCGCAGCTTTCTTCAAACGACAGACTTAAGTAAATCTTTAAGTCCGTTAAACTTTATATAAAACTATATCCTTATGGATGTAGTACAAACTATAACAAAACACCCACTCGATACTCATCGTAAACATTGGTTGAGGCGATGAAAGTAATTTGTCGCATAAAATTTTATGACAGGCACGCAATGTTTTAGTGCCTAACCAAAATTGAAAGGTTTCCATTTATGATTTGCTAAATTGATCCAAATAATAACTATGAGCCTTAAAACATATATAGTAACTTAGAATTATGATATGAATATTTTATGTAGAGTATTATGTAGTGTATTGCCAACTTAACAGCTTTTGCAGAAAAAATATTACAATGAAAATGTCATTTTGTTTTTATGTAATTTTTTTAGTACGATACTGGCAAATTTTTTGTACAAATATTTTGATACCTATCCTGGCAGTATATGGTTACCGTTTTAGAATCTAGTTATTTTTAGTTTTTAATCTAGTTAGTTTTGCGTTGAGGCGGGGCTAAAGCCAGTGCGTTTGGACCAGATTACGATAGAGGGAGTCGCCTATAGAATGTTATTGGGCCAGGCCCTGTGTTTTTTTATTTACAAACAGCTCTACCACGTTATTTTTTGTTCAGAAACAGCTCGACCACTTGCCTCTTGTATTTTGCAATATTTTTCTCCAGAAGATTTAAGACTAACACCCAAGGCTAAAAAACGAGTAGCTACACTACAAGGGCGAAAACCTCCAAATAAGGAGGAATTAGAAAATGACAAAAAGAGAAGATAATTGAAAGAACAAAAGAATAAAGCTAAACAATCCGATGCCAAGAGATATTTATGTAAAGCTAAAACTAAGGCTAAAGCTAAAACCATTGATGCTAGTAGCAGTTCTGAAGAGAAGATGAAACTTTCTATTTAATTTGTAGCAAACCTTTTTCCAACTCTCGTTCAAAAGGAAAATGGTTGCAGTGCACCAGTTGCTTCAAATAGGCTCATGAAGAATATAGAGATAAAAGTCTATATTTCGTCTGCATTCACTGCAATTCCGATGACAATATATAAAGGAGTAGGGTTTGTCACAATCAACACCATGAGTGTCACAACGAACCCCAGGTCGGGGCAAGTTGTGACATTTGGAGTCACATTTTTTTTGTTATTATTAACTATGTTTGTATCGCGTAAAATTTGTTCGTTTTTATATTTTTTTACAAATAAATCTGGAAATAAAATGTATATGTTCAAGCAACTTAATAGTCTGATTATGTAGATCTATAAAAAATTGTAGGTAAGTATTGTCGCAACCAACCCTGGTGCCCACTATGTTATAAGAGGGGCACCTCTTATGTAGAGACAAACTTTGACTTTTATATTTAATTTTGAACTAGGCACAAATTCGCCAACTCATGAATCTTCTCGGTCTCCGTATCTGCTTATGCCGCGTCTTCGCCGCGGCCTACGCCCGCTCTTGATTCACTTTTTGAAAATTTCTTACAGAGCAGTCTAATGTGCTCTACATATGGTCTCTTTATGCCAGGAAATAGCTTTTCTCCTTTATACAACTCCTGTCTTATCATAGTTTATTATCACAAGATTAGTCACCCCTTTTATACCCATTCTGGGTTTTTGGCAACACATTTTTTAATTTAAAATTTAATTTTTAATCTGCATAGCCTATTCATTATAGCGATCCCTCTATAATTGTTCACATCTGTTCCATTATCATTCTTAATATATATATATATATATATATAAATTATCTCTACTTCTTTCCATTCAATGTAAATCTTCTCATTTCCTTTCCAGATTTCATTGAACCTTCTTACTAACGCGTCCATTCTGTGCTTATTTAAACAACTCCACACATCTGTAGGAATTCCATCTGATCCAACTGCACCTCATTTTTTATTTTGGTTGTTTATCTTCTCAATTACTTTTTCTATATTTATTTGTCTTCCGCAATATCTTCTTCGTCCACCCCCTTTTCACCCACATTGTTGTATCCTCTTTTATTCGCCTTTCAAACGTTCAAAGGATGTACGCCTTGAACTACGTACGAATTCTCCAACTCATGAATCACATCAGTCTCCGTATTTTCCTACGGCGCGGACAGCTTCACGGTGCTCTCTTTATGCCTAGAAACATCATGTATTGCTTTTCGCCCTTACACAACTCCTGTCTTATCACGAGATCAGAGTTTATTATCACGAGATTAACTACTGCATTTCTACCCCTTTTATACCCATTCTCGATTCTTGGCTAGAGATTTTTTTCATTTTAAGATCTTGTAACTCTTTTGTTCATTATCCTTCCAAACAATCTGTATAGCCTACTCAGTATAGTATGGAATTGAGATCATGGACTTTGGAGAACCGTTCTTATAATATTCTTTCCTTCTTTTCGTTCATTGTAAATCCTCTCATTTCCTTTCCACATTTCATTGAACCTTCTTGCTAACGCTTCCATTCTCTGCTTATTCAAACAACTCCATAGTATGTAAGAATTTCATCTGATCCAATTGCACCTCGGTTTTTTTATTCTCTATAGCGTTCTATATTTATTTATGTCTTACGCAATCTCTCTTTCAGCATCCCCCTTTTCATCAAAATTTCTTTCGTCGTCATTTATACTAACAATACATTCTTCTCTATCAGTTTTAATAGCTCAATTCATTCTTAAATACCTCCACACGTCCTTTTCACAACTATACTCTTCCTCATCTTTCTCCTTCCTACATTTTTCCATTTCTTCCTATAATTTTATTCTTGCTTCTATGTATCCTTCTTCTCCTAATCTAGGTTTACTTAAAAGTTTTCTTGTTTGTCCTAGGAACTATATAATTTTGTATTTTTGAATGTGTACATATTTTGTTCAAATTTACTCTATTTAAAATAGAAATCATCATCAAGCTACGTTTATTTCAAATGCGATACGCGTCCGATAATGTAGTAATTACAATTCAGCCAACGTTTTGCACAGAGCACCCAGAATATATGTAAAAAGATGGCAGGCACACACATACCCATACACACATTTATACATATCGCACGGCATTAATGCAAACTTAAATAAAGCGCGATATCGTTAAATTGGCTTAAGTAGGCAGGCCCATCGCAGAGTGTTTTGCTGTTAACTCTCAGCAGCAAGCGCACGTTCTCTATATCTCTATAACATTATGACTTAATTCGCATGCAACTTGCGCGCGCTCGCTTAAACCACCGAGCACGATCTTAAAAGCTGACACATGACCTTGGGTGTGATCGACAATATTGCACTAGAAAAACAATGAGTTCGTAAAGTCATTAATAGCTTCTTGTTCTATTCATATACAAATACAAATAGACATACTGAACGGGGCACACTGTTTGTTCCGGTATCTGTTAGTTTAAGAAATTTAAGAACTATTTATCAAACGACAATTGTAAAGAAATTGTTATAAGAAGTACATTGAAGTACATACGCATATGCTTCCTTGATTAGAAGAAATACATTGGTCAAGAAAGCTTTTAAATGCTTTTCATCATTCTGTTTGAACTACCTGGGCATTATGGATCATATCATACAAAATAAGTACACATATGGAAGTAAAGAACCAATTGCACATTTGGTCCATTTGTCTAATGCACATTTGAAATTTGACATTTCATATGAACCACGAACGAACAAATAACGAACGATTAAACGGACAAATGAATGAGGAACGAACGATTGAGCAAAGGAACGAATGATTGAACGAATGAACAAACAAATAAACGAACGAATGAATGAACCAATAAACAAACGAATGAAGGAAAGATTGAACAACCAAATAAATGAACAAATGAATAGACGCACAAATTAACAAACAAATGAACTAACAAATGGACAAATGATTAAACAAAAGAAAAAATAAAGAAACAATTGAACAAACGAATGAATGAAGGGCCGAACAAAGAACCGAACAAATGAGCAAACGATTAAACGCACGAATCAATAAGCTAATGAACGAATGAAAGAGCAAATGAACGAATGAATTAATGAGAATGAACAAGGCTCAACAATTTAACGAGCGAACGAAATGCGATCGGATCCGATCGTGGAAAATGATCAAATGTACCAGTAGTTTTTCAATATTAAGTTCTGCGGGGTTTTGTTTATTGGAGATAGTTCATAGTGAATAATGAGAATTGATCAAAATTGGGCTTTCTGTCCAAGTTTTTTTATGTGACTTTTATTATAGAACTCTCATAGCAGATCTAATATTCGATTCTAACGAAGTCTTGATGTCTAATGTAACTAAATATTTATACCATATTGAGTGTAGACGTTCAGCTTCGCCAAAAATATTATTTTTAGTGACAACACATAAAGTGTAGCTAGAAGCTATGCATCATGAGGTTTAAAATGTTTCAAAATTCCTGTGCACCTACTGAATCCTTAGCATTCACGCCTTTCGATGAACTTTTAAATTTCGTTCTCATCAGAAGTAACCTACAATTTCAACACAACTGCAACGCATCAACTGTTTATTTCTGACAAGAACATACCCGGTACGCAGTTGCTTACAAAAAACCATAGAAAATAGTACAGAAATATTTAGATTAACTCGCTTCATACTTCAAATGTAAGAGATAGTTGCATAGATGGATGCACTTTCATTCTTGTATTCAATGAACTAAATATATAAAACAGGGTATTCTCTAATTAACAACATTATAGTTAATACACAAAAAGTCATTTTAATCGTCATATCGTTAAAGCCTTCCACTAAACCGATATAAATTAAACATTCGAAAATCCTCAATTAAATAAATAAATAACGTAATAGATATATAAATTGCGAATGGCTTCATTATAACACAATTGGAACGAGGGAAAGAACTACGAGGTATAAGACCAAGGTTTTTATACATGCAGTTAGTGAAATCTGTATATGGAGAGTTGCCGACCAAGAACTCAAATAAGCAACGTTCGTTTTCGTGGTGTCTGAAAAAGGGGAGGAGCGGGAGAACAGAGCCAGCCGCAGCGGGTGGAAAGAGCGCTGCCAATCTTCGCGTGCGTTAGAGAGAGAACCAGAAGAGGAAAGAGGATGGAGAATAAAGCGTTAGCATTCGACGTCTTTCCTTTGCAGTTTTCACGTTGTGTTTTTTGAGAGGTTGCATCGAGTGCATAATATGTTCATACTCTTTTATAGCATCTACTTTTCGCGTCCTATTTTGTATTATAGACTTTCGTTTTGCGATTTTGAGTTCAAGCAACGGAAAGATTTGCGTTGTTTATCCACAAGTTTTTATACACGTAGATAGAGAATTCTACGTTTAGAAACGACGACCAAGATCGACAGTCAAACCGAGCAACACGCGCCTCCTTCGTGTACACTGCTGGAGGTATGAAGGAGTTTACAGTCAAGCCAAAGCCACAAAACTTACAACGCTTCGCATTTTGCACACGTTAGAAAGAGCCAGCTGAGAAAGAGAGGTGAAGAATATATTTCACTTGTATTCTAATGACCTTCCTTTTGCTATGGTTTTTGTCTTAGGCAGATGTCTTTCGTATTTTATTGTGCGATTGCATCGAGAGCAAAATATTAATAAAAAATGCTCCTTACATTTTTTGTGCCTGACCATTGAATGTAGAAGACGAACAAAAAATTGGTACATAACAAGAGAGAGAGAAATATGTTTTGTAATCTTATATATTGCTTGCTTTTGATGCCCGTTCTTTTTAATATCGACTTTACGCTCCTGGCGATTTCAATTCGAACAAACAACCTCATAGTAAGGACTTTCAACACACGTTCATTCCTCTAGCGAAAGATATTAACGACCTCTTTTAATGGGTCTATTGACTTTACGTAACCTCGTCTGGACTAGAGTTTGATGTCATCCTATTTTCGACAAAAAACTTTGATAAGTTTAATGAACTTCGGGGGCGTTACCTTCGTATAAGCAAATTATTCTATTATTTGTATGGAACATAAATCGCCTTGAGGATGCTTTCCATGCAAAACCCACCGCGCCGCCGATATATGATGGCTTTTTTGACGCCGTAGAAAGTGAACTACAGTTTGTGGCTCGTTTCAGCACAGTAACATTTTGAATATTTTAAAATTGCGAAAATTTGAATATTTTTAATTGACAAGTCGTTAACTGAAAATTGTGGGCATAGATTTTATTTAATTTGAAAAATATTTTATAATTGATTTGGGCAAAATTAGTCGATTTTTTTTTACGTTTTAGATTTATAAAAAATTTTAAAATCTAAAATTTTTAAATATTTTATAACGGTTTTGGGCAAAATCGTTAAATTTTGAATATGTAGAAAAAAAAATTTGTAAAACAATTTTTAAAAATTTCGAAAATAAATTTTATATTGATAATTGTGGGATAGATTTTTTTTAGATTTTTGGTAAATATTTATTCAAATTATAAAACTTGAAAAATATTTTAAATTGATTTGGGCAAAATTACTCGATTTTTTACATTTATTGAATCATTTATAAATAAAATAAATCTAAGATTTTTGTTTTTTATAATAATTTTGGACAAATTCTTATTAAAAAGCTTAATATACAATAATTTAGGGCAAATTCTTGTAATTAAAGTTTATTACATTTAGAATTAAACTATTTAATTAAATATAAATAAGTGAATAGGTGTCAATTCGAAAATGATGTCTAACATCTATGGAGAAAAAGTTAGAAAAAATTTCCGATCAACCGCCATTTCTGCTATCAGGTATTAAGCTTTATCAACACCCTTATTTTACAGAACGTCACTGCATGTGTGTAACTGAATACACACTAACTCTGTATCTGAACCTATTACATCGAATAAACATAATTTTATTAAATCTTCTATATATGTTACACGTTTAATGCGATGTGTTTGTACAATCCAGGATTTGTTGGATTGTTCTTGTAGAAGCGAATCGTTAAATAAGATCTAGTTTAGGAATTTTTTCAATTTAATTAATAACACATCGCATTTGTCGATCATCAAACGTGTAATATATATATAGATGATTTAATATAATAATTCGAAACGATTAATACCTGATAGCAGAAATTGCCATCTACCCGCGGTCTCTTATTCTCTCATGGATGTTACACATAATTTTCGAATAGACACCTATTCCCTTAAAAATTCGTCTTACTGCGAAACAGTAAAATACTATACTTATCTTTATATATAAATATAAATAGTTCCACATTATTATTAAAATTAATTAATTTTAATAATAATTAATTAATTTTAATAATACTGCACAGAGAACAATTTTTTTCTTATTCTTCTAGGGTTTTTAAATCGCGCCTGGCAGAGAGTTTTATTTTATTGTCCCCAAAGAATTCACTATTAGAAATTTTTTGTAACAATTTAGTTTTAATTGGTTTTTAAAAAAGCTAGTTTATATATTTGGTGATTATAGAAAACTTTTATTTTGGCTTTAATAATTAATATATTCATTATTAAACGTAATTTTTTGATTAAATGGTTTTAAGCAGATAATATTATTATATAAAAATAGAAATATTGTTATTGAAATGAATAATTATATTAATATAAATTGAACCAACAGTTCCATTATATAAATTGACACACCATTAAATCATGTGTTCTTACACGTCTTAGAGATGTGT
>WYDF02304039.1:0-15396 GCA_009867245.2 Adranes taylori | reverse complement strand
TATCAACCTGGCGCTAGAGCATATTTCAAATTTACAGACAACATCCCTAGGGCTCGTTCCGAGGCGAATAATTTGCGCTATTTTTAAGAAGATTCAATATCTATGATTTAGAATCTAGATTTACAAAAACTAGAATACCAAAACCCTATCACAACAGAAACCAACAATGAAATACTTAATACCGAAATAATCCCGCGTATAAAATGGCGGAAACTATAAAAAGGTGAAAGGGACCTGGGAAGCGGCAAAGGCTAGAAAACGTCCATGACATAATAACAAAAATACTGGCCGCAGAAGACCGGAAATTCTAATAGGAGCCTTCAAATAAAACATGCTGCGCGCAGAATGGCCACCAAGTTGGAAGAAAGGGAAACTTGGAACTGGAAAGAATATTAGACATGAAGCTGTCCCACCTACGTATAGACCACTGTATGGTATTAAGTACATTGTGAAAACTATGAGAGCCACGTTAACGGAATAGATCAACCAATCGCCTAAGGCACCGAGATGGCAGAGATACAATTCTTAAAATCGCGAATAGAAGCATATATTTGACTTTATAAATATTAGAGAACAATAAACCAAACTATTTAAACATGTTATTGCGTACATCATTATTGTGTTTAAGTACTTTATTATAACAAATAAGAACCCAACTCTGTATAATCTCACGCAGGAGCATATTTCATGTTACAAACAGAATAAAATATAAAGAGCAGTATAGTATTTAAAAGTAAAAATTACGATCTTGCTTTGATAAGAACAATTCTGTAACAATCTGATACGCTATGGAAAAAATGCTATCGAAATTAGTTCCAACGTATGCAAAAATATATCCATCACAGAGAATATTTAAAAAAAGAATATACACGTTTAAGGCAAATCCGTAATTATTATTAAATATTCCACTATAAAAATTAAATTTTAACGCAACTTTACTGCACATCATTTCCATTAGACATTTCACATGGCAATATTCATTTGCTTTTGGTATGCGTCAGTTACAAATTCAGTCTCTCCTACATACATGCAGCAGGAAAATAAATAATCTATAGACATTTCCCATCTCGTACGCTGAAATGTCCTAAATTTTGTTATCTATAGCGCAATAAAATAGGTCATTGTTATAGCACTGTCACGAATAGAGATATACAGTGCATGTGTACCACGTCCTTAGCCACGGATATATCCTTACATACATTTGTTTCGATGTGACCCAGATATGCCGGCAAAAACCTCGAAAACACGTAGTTAAATGTTCTTCTTTATAAAGTTAATGTTCCGTCTATACTGGGTTGTTCCTCATTTTATATTAATTTAGGTTTAAAAGCCTTTTACAATACAACGTAAAATTTAAAATAAACTCGTTACACGAATGATCTTCCTTCTCATTTATTTAACGTTTGATTTACTGTATTCGTAATCTTTTCATCCAATTACAATATCGCACTATGCTTGATAACTGTTGACGCAACATACTACTTGCAATCCTAAAAATTTATTCACGCTTTCAATTTCTTGGTCATCTATTTCAAATTTATCCTTTTTGCTCCGCTCATTCCTTTTTTGCATATCTTCCATTTACTTAAAATCAGTACAACACGAGGGGCCGAGGAATTTTAAATTCGTAGACTAGGTATAGCGGAACACTACAGGCGCCTTTAGGTCCTTAGCTTCTCCGTACGTAAGACCGTCATGCGTGGTGAAGAACCATATCCTACATGAGGTGTCCCTGTTTTCGCATAACACGATGGATCTAGACCAAAGCAGATCGATAAAAATCCTCCCCAAACAAGGTAAACAGACTATTAGGGGCGATAAAATTATGCGAGTACAAGGACAAAGAGAAAGGATAACGTTTTAAGTATTGAAATTTGGGATATCGGCTCTTGGGACAAAAAGAACTATGGAAATGGAAGAGCACAACATCAGTTTATGTGCATAAGTAATAGAAATGGATCAATGATGAGAGGAAATTATATATTGTTCTACAGCGGTGTTGAAAAGGCGGCAAGAGTGCAAGCCGGTGTACCGAAACTAAGCATGTTAAAGAAAGCATGATGGTTAATGTTATATCTGTTATGGACCAGACATCAGCAAAGCAAAACTGAAAAGATAGGTATTCTACAACAATCTTAAAGATTAATATGATGCAATGAAAGAAAAAAACTATATTGTTAAGCGACTTTAATCCCTGAATAGGAGATGCAGTCGTGCCCGGTATTAAACAACGATTTAATGGAGCTACTAAAAATGATAGCGGAGATGACCTTATAGAATTTTGCAGCCTGAACAAATTGAGAATTTCGATCACAAACCGCAACAGAAAATTACGTGGATGAACAATGGAGGGCAAATGTCGACTATCGACACTACGTTATATTTAATAGAAACATTCACATGAAGAAAATACCTACGTGATACCGGATTAAGATTAATTCAATTAATGAACGATTGCAATAGGCAATTCGCTAATAATAAATCAATTTAGTAATAATAACTAACTACCAATTATACAGCCATTTATATATACACAAAATTTCCTCACGTGTTTCTCCGAAATCTAGCGGCCTTCTTTATCTTGTAAATGAATGAGTACATTCTTCACACGTATAGGATATTTTCGCATTTTAATATTTGTACCGACATTTTTTATTCTTATTATTTTAAGTTTTACGACTTAACATATTTCCTTTGCGGATGCGGTTTATTATTAGTTCATTAATGGGAATAGCGTTAACGAATTTTTCCACCACTAGTTTTTAAATAAGCTTTGCACCCTGTTGCAAAGCTATGCACCCTGTTGTTGCTTTCGACGAATTTGATTGTATATTAGTTCCATGAATTGTAGCAGAAAGCGTTTTCAATGCAATGCTTCTAAAATTTTGGTGGAGTAGGACAGCTACTACCACCTCTTACACGTTCCACCACTTATGCTTTCACTTATGCAACAAAATAGAGCAATTTTGATCCATAAATTTCTTAACGAATCAGGAAGAAATTGTTTATTGGTGAAAGTACTAGGCTACCCAAATTTTTTTAGCAGAGGTTTTTTTCAAGCGACGCCTTTTAAGCGACCGACGTCGTCGAATGCCACCGGCTTAGGCAACACGCCAGAAGCAGCTTCTTCCCAGAAAATTCGCATAAAACAAGCCGCTCAATCTAGTGTACCTCAGACGCATTTTGGTTTTTACACTACGAGTGTTGACGAGTGGCAAATTCGCACACCTCGCTAGCTGAAGCCACCATAAAATAATCAAACTTAGCCGAGATCAGAGGAAGAGGGACGCCAAAAGACAAGCACATATCAACAGAGATGCCACAGATCAAACTCCAGAAAGACCGATATAGCTACGTTGTCTTCGTACGCCACGTATACTAACAAACATACCTGCTCCAACCACACCAATAAGGTAGCAAGAAGAAGAGTCTACAACTCCTCCGGTTCACTCCAGGCGATGTGACATTATACCCTACACCCGGCAAAGAATGGCTCTAAAAAGTAACGCGAGAAAAGCATCATCGACGCTTGTTGCGTTATTACTTCGGCGACAGCGAATAAATCCATTTTCTATGTCCACAAATTCATTTTCTAATCCACAAATTCACTTTCTATGTCATACAAATTTCACCACATCTTCAATAATATATCACAGCGTTTTATTATTTTCATCATATCAACCGGCTAGATAAACCTTCAACATCTGCGACAAACATTCAACATTCCATTCTACTTTATTATAATAATTAAGAACATCGAATGCTAACCCAAACTTGTACAATCTCATGCACGAGCATATTTTAAAACGAAAAATTACGATCTTGCTTTGAAAAGAACAATTTTGTAATATACGTACACTACCCTGTTTCTGACGTCAGCATCCTAACGTCATTAAATTCAGGTACAGATCACTTTTTCGTACTGTCTAAACTTAATCTGAAAATAAAAATTAAAAGAAAATACGATGGAAAAAATATTAAAAGGGTTGAAGATCCTAACATAAAAGAGTTGTACCTGTCAAGAATGGGCAACATACATGCAACAAATGAAGATAAAGAGGAGCCATCAGTACCGGTATTGTGGTCGACAATAAAATCAAATATGACGAAGGCAGCAGAAAAAGCATTGGGCAAAAGAACGAAGAAATATAATGTCAACGCAATGTATGAACCCCATTGTTTAATGAAGAGGTGGAACAACTAGTCAAAATGAAGAAAACAGCTTTCCTTGAATACAAGAACAAACGTACAACATACCAACAGCCCAATACGTAAAAGTGAAAAACGAGACCAACCAAATAATTCACAAAATTCGAAGGCTATACGAAGGGTATGGGATATGACCAGTAGGGAATACAGGGGAAGCTCTGGAGAAATCTGAAAAATCAAAAGAAAGAAATTTCGGAATTATTGAAAGCATCGCGAGTTCCCGGATCACTATGAGATCCGGATAAGGTGACCAGACGTCCCGCTTTTAGCGGATCAGACCCCATTTTTAACAATTTGTCCCGCGTCCCGCGGTTTCTTAAGAAAGTCCCGATTTTTGGAAAGAATGCGCGTCGACATGTTAAATATTATGTGCAGTCCGATTACTATTATTAAGAGATGTTTTTGACAAACGTGGGAATGGATGACCAGAAAAAGGTCATCACACTTAAAAAAGGAAAGAAAGGGGGTTAGATTTCCTAACTTCATTTCCTTTTTTTTTTCTCACCAAAAATGTCCCGCCCGTGTAACATAGCAAACAATTGTATATGGTCCGAAGGAAAACAACGTTGAGTATCGCTGCTCTAGACCAAGTGTACGGGTTCAGCAATGTTAAAATCTGGTCACCTTACATTTGGAGGAATAAATACATGCACTCCGAGGGAAAAACGAAAATATATAAGACCATGGTGCGCCCCACACTGACATATGGCATTGAATCCAAAACAGAAATTGAGGTGACAAAACAAAAAGCACGCTCCACTGAGATGAAAATATTAAGATCAATAGCTGGTGTCACACTACGTGACAGGCAAACCAGAAAGTCCATAAGACAAAAAATGCAAAGTATAAGACGTAGTCAAGTGGAGTTGGATTAGAAAGAGAGAGTGAAATAGCCATGTTAACAGGACAGAAGAGGGACGACTAGTTCACATTTGTAAAAGTAATAGACCTGTAGGAAGAAAACCATCTGATCGACCGCCAAGAGACGACCAAGAGATGAGCAGAAAGCTGGAAATCCTCATTCATCAAAAATACTTAGTACACCAGACAAACAGGAGAAATCCTAGTCGCTCGTAGAAGAAGAAGTTAACCACATTTCTGCCCCCTGCTATCTTTCTGTCACTTATTTCAGCAATTTTCACTTCTTATTGTCATCTCCTTATAGTTCCACGAAATTCTTATATACGAAAGTTGCCTATTATCTATTGCGACGTTATCGCTCTCCTGCTTTTGCTTAGTACGATCTGATTTTGTCATATGGAGGCATTTATTTTCATTTACTTACTTATTTCCTTTAGTACTCCTCCAAGGAGCATAGGGCATCAGTGAGGACTTTCCAGCGAGTTCTATTCTTTGCTATGAGTTTGATTGTGTTCCAGGACTTGCCGGTTTCTGCCACCTCGTTCTCTACAGTTCTTCGCCATATTTGTCGCGCTCTTCCCGGTCATCGCCTTCAGGACCTCGCCGTAATATGTGGCCAATCCAGCGCCATTTTCTCGTTTTTATGTGGATAGCGCATTGAGCATACCTTGGTCTCTGCTGTAGTTCTTCGTTGGAGATTACGTTTGACCATCGGATTCCTAGGACGGTCCTCAAAAATCGGTTCATTGTTGCCTGTATTTGTTGATTTAGTCTGGCCGTTATCTTCCACTTCTCACCTCCGTAGAAGAGTGTTCATTTTACATTCGACCCCAGCAATCGCAATTTTGTTTTTAATGATATTTTTTTGGATCTCCATATCGGGCGTAGCTGGGCGAAAGCTGTTTTTGCCTTCTTTATTCGATGGGCAATAACTTCATCAGCTACCCAGAAGTTGAAATTACGCTCCCTAGGTAGCAGGTTTCGACTCTTTCAATCGTTTCTTTGTGGTGGAGGATTAGGTTATTCTTTAACTCATAGCTCTTTTGTTTTTGGTCTGTTGATCTTGAGGCTAATTCTCGCTGCTTTAATTTCTAAAGTGTACAGTTTGGTCTGTAAATCTCGGTGCGTCTGGGTCAAGAGGCAGATATCGTCTGCAAAGTCCAGGTCTTCAATCTCTCTGTGAGTCTTCAATGAATTCCCTTATCTCCATCGGCCACTACGCATTATTTGGTACAGCGCTACTATGAATAGAATAGGGCAGACAAAAGCAGCCTTGCTTTTCTCCAGTTTTTATATAAAATGCATCAGAAAGTTCTCGTGAAGCATTTGTCCCTTGTATCCACTGTAGATTGTCTTAATTAGGCGTACTATCCGAGTCCGTGTAATTTCTTAGCGCTGACGACATACTATTTCTGTCTATACTATCAGAGATCATTTCAAAATCGACAAACGTCAGATATAGGGGCGACTGATATTCAAGCGTTTGCTTCACTATGATTCTTAGGGTGTTGATTTGGTCTGTATAGCATCTGCTGTCTCAGAATCCAGCTTGCTCCTTTCTTAATCTTCCATCTAGTGCTTTCCTGGTGGGATTTAATAGAATACGCGACATTTTTTTACTTCCCATAGATAGAAGCGTTATATTACTCCAGTTGTTGCATTCGGTGATGTCCCCTTTCTTGGGTAGTTTGACGAGTACCCAACTTTTCCAATCAGCTGTCAATACTTCGGTCTTCCACATTTGGTGTACTAGATGGAGCATCATTTCTGCTATCAGGTTAGCGTCACTCTTGAGAGCTTCTGCATGTATGTTGTCAATACCCGGTGCTTTGTCATTATAACATTTCTTGATTGCTGTCACCACCTCTGTTCTTGTGATCGGGTTAAGATCTACCTTTAGCGGCTTTACATTTTGGTTCTCTTCCTGTTGGTTTTGGCTCACTGCAGTGAGTCGGTTCTAGTTACATGAACAATTCAGCCCATCGTTTGAGCTGCTCTGTGGTGTTCGTTAAAAGGTTTCCTTGTGTATCTTATACTGGTTTCCTGTGGTTTAACTGTCTTTTAGACAGTTGCTTGGTGATCCTGTACAGTACCTCGCCATTTCCTTGTCAGGCATTTTCTTCCACATTTTCAGCCATCTCTCCCACCTCTCCTTGCAGTTGTCTTCTATCTCACCTTGCTCTTCTTTTGACTTCTCTGTTAAGTAGTCTGTGGTCTGCCTTTGCGCCTTCCTGTGTGGTTGTGGCTGATGTTTCCTGCCCCTGCTGTAGTCTAATCTTAGCTTCTTGCCTATATTTTATAATATCCCATGTTCTTTCAGACATTCATGATCTGCGTTCTCTTTTCATGTATTTTAGTACTGAAGCAGATGTCTCTCTTATGGCTTGCTTGAATTGGCTGCACTGCTCTTCTACAGCCAGCTGTTCCTCGTTTTCTCTTTGTAGTGCTAGGAATCTGTTTTAAGTTCTAAATTTAACATCTCTTTGGGTTCTGCGCTTCTGCTAAGTTTTCCTACATTAAACCTTCTCTATATATATATATAGAGAAGGTTCTCTATATATATATATATATATATATAGTCTTCTCTGTCCTCTTCGCTCTCTCTTCTTGGAACTTACAATTGTGATTCTCATGGTTGGTTATTAGATGATGGTCGCTTCCAACGTCAACCCCTCTTCTGTTTCTAACATCCAAAAGTTAGCTTCTCCACATTTTGCTAATAGCGAAGTGGTCAATTTGGTTTTGTATTTTGCCATTGGGCGTACATCGTATGCCATGTTTTATAAGGGAAGATGGTTCCTCCTACGACCATGTCGTGGTATTTGCAGAGTTATACTAGCCTTTCACCATTGTCATTTCTTTCTCCTAGTCCATGCTGCCCAATCGTTCTTCCTTCACCTTCCTTGCTAACTCCCACCTTAGCATTCAGGTGAACTAGAAGAATCTTTATGTCCTCCTTTTTCAATCTTTCAAGAACTTCGTTCAGTAGAAGGTATCTTTCACTGCTTGTTCAACTAGATCAGTTGGGGCGTAGCATTGAATCACCTTCATATTGACTTCTTGGTAAGAAGAATGCCAACATCTTCGAACTAGCCTGTCCCTTCTTCTCTTCCTGAGTACATGAGGATGTTGTTGGCCGTCGTCGTTTCCCCGAATCCTTCCCATCTTCTTTCACTTAATCCGAGAAAGTTTGTAGTTCTTCATTTCATTTCCACATGGCTCTAACGTTCCAAAAACCTATTCGCGTAGTCCGTTTCATAGCAAATATTTTCATTTAATCAAGTTTAAATCTCTTCCCGACCAATAAATGGAATTAACTCATGAACATTTTCGCGGGATGTTTTACAATTTTAACTTTGAGTTTTGATGACGAATCCCCACATAGGATCACTGTACAAGAACACTAAAGAAGACTGCAGAAACTAAAGAAGACAATCCAAAATGGGTTATAGTGGCAGCAAATAACGATGGCGTGCATGAACTGATAAAATAGGTTCATCATGTGTGACTTACCATGAAATTAATGCATTCTTAGGGTATGCCTAGCGCACATACATACATCTGATATTGTTTGTAGATATGTGAAAACGCATAAAAATTTGATTTATATATTTCAACGTTCACTCTATACATTTTATGACATATTTTTCCATAAAATAAATGCTCGAAACAGTTATGCATATAGACAGATTTCTTGTACGAAATTGACTTCTACCATGTAATATTGTTTATTTGTTTCCTTTTTACTGCATAATATGTATATCATAATTTACTGTTTTATACCAGGGTTATTTAATTTTAAAAAGCTTTAAAAATTTTTATTTTTAATGAACTACAACAATTGAAAACAGTAAATACGTTTTCTTGTGAGGGTTCAGTTTCATACAAAAATACTTTACTAGCGAGATATTTTAGAGATTACTATCACACTTTGCCCACTGTAATAGATATATTTGTATTTGATACCACATTTGATTAAAAAATTGAACAAATTTTAAGAGCATATTTTAAGTGTCTCTTGAGAAAATGCTTAGGTTGTAAAATGTTACAACAAAAATAAGCTTAATATAGTTTCAGTCCAAAAAGATTATGCATGTTTAAGGGCATATTTCATAAGATTTATAATATGTATATAAATTTTTAAAGTTTGCTCAGATATTTCAAATAAAACTGAAACTAAAATATTGTTTCAGCGTTTATAAATACCAGTGGAGAAAAGCATATTTAAATAATTGATTGGAGAATTGTCAAGGTTAAATGAAGAAATTATTAATTATAAGGAGGCAAACTATAAAATATCCTATATACGAGGCAGAATCGTCAAACACAAATATGTTTAATTATTTTTCCATTACGTTCTACGCACCTTCTTCGTTTTGGAAGTGCCTGAATATAAAAAACTATGTTTTGGTCATGTAAGTCACATGTATCGCATGAATCAGTTCATAGTACTTCGAAATTTCGTTCCATAAGTAATGCCTTTTTAACACGCTGTAAACATTATTTAGAGCGAAGTTAAAGATGCCAAAAAAGTCATTAACAATCTAAGAGATATCATCTTACAGAAAAAATAACGGTTTTTATCCAAGTATATGGTGATTTATATAGTTACAAAAGCGGCTAGAATAATTTCACGCTGGTAGTTGTGCCCCAATTACAAAGCCAATTATTTCATTCTAATCTATAAACAATATTAAACCAAAAACAAAATAAAATAAAAAAATTAATCTCACATTTTTAAGATCTGTAATACCAAGTCTGTTTCTTTCTTCAAATAGGATTGTTTTATGCTTCTGAATAAATTCTTGTATATCTAACATTTTAATAGTGGGTCAGTTTAATGCAATTAATAAATATTTTTAAATTAATATTAAAAAAATTTAGAAGTAAAGTAGTTAATTTATTCATTCATTTCATATAATTTTTAACGTCGGCAAATTTTCGTCAACAAAGGGCCTAGCCCCGACAAAAATAACGTTCAAAAAACACTATAACCATGTTCAAAAGTTTAAAGGAATAAAACAAAAAGCTTTAAATTACACGAACAAAACACTTATTCCACAAATGAATATTTAAAGACTTAATTATGATTAGGATTAAACAAAATTTAACGATTTATAAAATAAAAACTAGTTGAGTGTCCGACATGCCCAGTAAATACAGCGATCACCAACAAACTCTATAGGGTGCGTTCAGATGTTGAGAGTGTTTCTTTTGGCCGCATGGTGAAAAATACACAACGCAATTTTTAAAATGAATAAATCGGAACAATATTAGTCCAAAAAACGACCAAATCAAAGAAAAAGGCTAGTTTTCGTGCGATTTAGGAATCTTTTTCATGTTCATCTTCCATTTCGGAAGTTTAGTCTAAGGTGACAAGATTCTCGAAATTATTTGATACGTCTTCTCGCAGATTTATTTCAGATAGTTGTAAGGAATTGTTTTTAGATTCTTTGGCTCCTTCATTTGTTCGTATGGAAAAGGTTCATTTTGTTGATGATTCGGTGAGTTCACATTTTTTATTTAATTACATTACTTTCAATAAATTGCTTAATGTGAAAAGCTCGGTTACGGATGAGGCGACATGATTAAAAATATTTCTTATTCGATGATTTCTAATCGTCCATACACTTGTATTAATAAGATTTTACGTATTTTTAATGACATTTTATCATTTTCTTCTTCTGTTCCTCCGTCGTGGCTTGATTTCAAAATATTTCCTCTGTTCAAACATGGGCGAAGAAGTCGATGTGCAATTCAAGTTATAGATCGTCAAAAATCTTCTTCTCTTCGAAAGATTTTTTAGCACATTCTGAAGAATCGATTGGAATGGTGGGTCGAAGCTAATCATATCTTATCGCATATTCAATTTGGTTTTCGTAAAGACCGCCAGACAAAGGATTGTATAGCGTACCTTTATTGTGATATTTTACAACCAATGGCGGAGAAAAGTAATTGCCCTGCTTTATTTTTGGATATTCATAAAGCATAAGATTCTGTTCTTCCTTTTGAATTGTGTTCAATATTAAATCAGCTCAATTTTCCGTCTCGGTCATGTCTTTTAATATATAATCTCAGTTTTATTAAAAGAATTTCTATCTGTAATGATCCTGAGGAAATAAGATATTAATGGATTGGACTTCCTCAGGGTTCTGCCTTAAATCCTACTCTCTTCAATCTATATGTTTCTGATGATAAAATGTATTCCCATTTCCTCTCATCTCATAATATATACAGCCGATCTTACTCTTTATGTAAAAGGAAAGGATATACAGAGGCGGATTTGCAATATAGTTTTAATATTATTTCGACTTGTTTGGATGCTTTAGGTTTAAATATTTCTGTATCTGGTTATTTTTTCCAAGAAGAGGCGCATCGCCGATATTAATATATTTTATAAATCTGTACCTATTACTAAATCTAACCAGATAAAAGATAAATTTGATTATCATGTTAATATGTTAATATGATTATCATGTTCTTAATAATTGTGGTTCTAGACTTAACATTCTTAAAGCTCTGTCTGGTCAATTTTGGGGTTCGGATCCGAACATGATGCTATTGTTTTATAAATCGTTTATACGGACTATGTTGGATTATTGTTCTCTGTTTTATATGGATTGCTCTGATACTCGATTGGAAATGATTCGTAGAATTCAATATGCAGCTCTCCGTTTACGTCTTGGTGTTATGAGATCCTTTCCAACTCCAGCTTTATTAGTGGAAGCGTCGGATCCTCCAATTGCTCAAAGAGCCTTATATTTATCTTAGGGTCTTTCGTTATTCATCTCCTAATTTTGTTTAATATTTGGTGGTTTGTTGTTGCCGGCCTTTGAGTTTCCTTTTTATCATAACATCTGCAATATAAATATCAGATTTTTCCTTAGTCTAACTACTCTTCTGGTGTGATCTTAAAATATTTTCAGTTTTATAAAGATCAATTTTTTCCTGGTTATTATGAATTTTATTCGGATGGTTCTGCTCTTGTAGAAAGTAATTCTTTTTCACTAGAAATATATAGTCCTTGTCTTAACTTATCTCATTCGATTAAATTACCAGGTCATATTTCAATTTGTCATGCAGAAGCTCTTGGAATTCTGTAATGTGTTGAACTCATAATATTATTGAAACTTGATGTATTGTTATTGCTTTTATGGAAACTTTATTAACATTTCCATAAAAGCTCCGCATTAAAATCCAGAAGTTTATGTAAATCGAATATTCATCAACTTTAAAAACCATATATGCAGCGGATTTGAAATATATTAACTGATTTACGAGATTTCCTATTTCGGTTTCTGATTATTTACAAACTCTCGCATACATACCATGAAATTACAAATGGTGTTCAGAATTATTTTCAACAAGATTAGCACATAATTGGCGATAAAGTCTATCCTATCGTTAATTAGTACATACCTCCTTATATAGAAAGACGTGAACTCAACCAGAGAGAAAGACAATTTCACGTAGTGCACGCACAAACAAGTGTTTGAAAAGTCTTTTGCATTGCTCTTTGGAAGATTTCGGTTATAATATATGGAGACATAAATTGAAGATATTTAATTCCAAGCACAATAATATGGACATTCACCATCCATAATATTTGCTTACTAGATAACGAGGAAACATAAATGAAGGGGATGAATTTCCTAAAAATTAAATAATTGCAGAACATCCAAACCACTTGTTAAATAGTCCTAACAATGAAGCAATTAATGTAAACGGACAACTCAAAAGAGATTATTTAGCAGCAACAATAAATTAATTCAGAGATTTAAATTAAACATAGACGTTAACGCTTACATATATATTTAATATTAATAAAAATATTTATTATTGGGATTTTATTTATTGTTCACAATTAATTTGTTAATCATCTTTATTATTATTTTATGTTTTATCCACATTTTTTTCTAAAATGGTTGATACCTTTTCAACAGTCTCCAAATTTTTCTATACTAGTTGAAAATTCTATTATAGCATCTGAAAGGACATATACCATCTCAAAGGACATCTATATGAACATTTGCGTGTTTCTTTCATTTTGCCTCTCTTTTCTGCCTTTTCTTTATCCTGACACCGACACATTTCGACAATTTTTGCATGACACCGACAATCTTGATTTTCTAATCCTGCGGTATAGAAGTACTTCGTGTAGTTATTAAAGTTGTGCTCATTTTGCCTGTTAATGTATCATTAATATTTTACATGCCCCTCGTACTGGATGCTATATATTTTGGTGTCACATTAAACGCCTTGCCACATAATTCATTCATTTCTTTAAAACATTCAAATCTCAGTGTAGGCTTATCACCGACTATGTGTTTTAACGTCGAGCCTCTGCCATCGACGCTGATAGGTAGGGTATCAGGAATTTCGTCTTTACCAACCTTTCTTGATTAACTCGTAAAGAGATCTTTATAGTGCGTGCTAACCCGCACACACTGGACCGAAGTTTGACATCTACCCTTATAGATGTGCATGATAAATTATAGTTACCTTCCTCCTATAATTACCGGCCTCGTTTCGTGTGTTGCCTAGATTAGATCAACAACGCAAACCATTATCTACGCTGGGGATCGGACCCAGGTCTCTGCGGTGGAAGTAATGCATCACACCCACATCGCTGCAGCGTCGGCTTTTAAATTCTGTTTCATATAGTTTATATAGGTTTCTTCGTCTTCTTCTTCAATGATTATTTATTGTCGGTATATTTTCGCCGTATCACCGACATAAACAGAAAGTCTGCACCACGAGGCACATAAAAAAATATGTAAACGATTAACATAAAAAATTACTTAATTTACTTATTTCAGTTAAGAGGCCGCCCCATATTCACGAACCGTATCGCAAACCACCACGTATTGGGCGCACGGACGAACTCCCCAATTAAATATTAAAACAGTAAATTATGAAAAATATTTGAACCACGAGGCTCATAAAAAATGAATATTTAACGATATAGAAGTTTTAAAAGAATTAGAATGTTAAGGAGCAATTTAACAATTACACACATCACGGTACAAAAATGATTAATTAATTCAAAGATGAAATAAATATTTAAAGACTTATATAGGTATATGAGACATAATTTGATCTCATGACAAAAGTTTCTTCTTCACGAATATTCTCAAACATAATACTTGGTTGAAGTACATCACGGCTTATATACATTAATACGCCATCAACATGTAACTCATAGTTTCATTTTACAATTCAATTTAGGAAATATTACCATTCTCTTCTAGGAGCTCACACTTTTCGTCCGTCACTAACAAAAAAAAAACAGTTATTGGAAATTGCATTTCGACAGATGTAAAAATGCGGGAGGAATGAGGAATATAGTACAATTTATTTCCAGAGTGGTGTGAAAAGTTGACATCTGGGTGTAAAATATGAACGCTTGGAGCGTCTCACTTAAGTAAACGCCCGGCGTTTATTTTATACATCTCTCACTTCTCAACTTCTCAGAAAATGTTAATCGTCTTCTTCTTGTCAATAGTTGTCAACTTATTCAATAAAAAGCCTATATTCATTGAGACGTCACCACTAAGCCTTTAGAGAAGTGATCGACTACTAAGTAAAATTTAAGTACTATATGCAATATTTAAGTACTATATGCTTATGCTTAAGTACTATGTGCTTATATTACTAAACAATTGAACATATAACGGGGGTTTTCTATCATTGTTAAAACATGTTGCTATTAAATGTTTTTCAGGGTGAACAGAACTCCAAGAGGAGGACGGTTGGTCACCTTAAGAAATGTCAACCTGCAGAGAAACAATTACACTGTTCGAACTCCGTTTTGTGCTTTTATATGTAAAGGTCGGAAAATAATAGATCCAAACAGAATATTTAAATTAAATACAAATTCAAGTATAATACGAATAATAATGGCTCTGCCAATAAAGTTTTATATAACTTATGTGTTGTAATAGTGTAGCTAGTCATATTTGTGTCAATTTCATAAAATCATATCTATCATTTTTCATTGAAAACGTGCTTCATTAAAAATATTTATTTTTTATATACCGAATGAATTTGGGACGGAATGAATTTGGCGCAAGCGCCAAATTCGCAAAAGCGCAAGCGCCCGGCTCTAGATTTTATTTTCGGAATCGAATAATAATGTGCAGTTAGTCATATTTGTGTTAACTTTCGTAAAATCTTAACTATAATTTTATGTGAAAACGTGCTTCATTAATTGGATTGTTTTTATTTTTTTATATCCGGAATGGGTTTGCAGTTAACGGTTGCCCACGCGCCGGGCTCTACTTTTCATTTTGGAAACGAATAATAATGGTTAAAAGGATTAGCGTC